>BMAO01031823.1:0-17670 GCA_019973975.1 Trichonephila clavata
GATTTTTTTAAGATGAGCACTAGGAAATTTTTTCCCTTAGAATACATACGAAAACTTAGGACTTCTCAGATTTTATAAATTTGGTTGTAATGGGCTTACAAAGGAAGGGCGGTCATCTATAAAGTTTTTTAAGTACCAACAATTGTCTGATGGAAAATATTAGGGACCCCCTATAAAGTCTGGTTTTAAGCCCCAAGCCGGATCTTACAAAGGATTACTTATTCGACATCAGTCAGTCTATGGGATATAATGTTCTAGATATTTTGGTAGACTAGATCCTTTTAATAATTCACACTCAACTTTTTGCAACTATTTACTTGTAGCAATTATTCTCAGCAGTAAGATATTCAAAATCAGGTCATTAAATAAATTTCATATTTGTCCATCTGTTTCAAAAGGGAAGTTGTGCCTTCACCATTGAACCTTTTTTTCCCCCTCATTCGCGTCACGGATTTCGGCCAGGGTATCTCTTGTATGCGTATAACACAGTCTTATAGCTCGTACGACATCTCATTTGCTGACCATCATTTACTTAAAACTTTTATCACCGATATTGCACGTTTACTTCTTTCCAGAATTTTATTAATATTCGCCAATGATGGGTTAATAAATTCAACTTTCAGTGGTGCAATATCCCACTAGAGAGCCAAGGCCTACTGTGCCCATCTCAGTTTTCGTGACCTTGGGCACTGAGAAGCATGGCCTCATGTTCCGATCAGGTGGTCAGTCTGGCGCGAAATCTTAGTTCCCGAGCAGAAGCTTGGTACTCATTTTCTCGACCCATTGAAGGGATTAAAGGCTGAGTCGACCTTGCCAGCCCGGGGTTTGAATGCTGAACGTGGTGTGAAAGCGCGACACGCTAGCACTCAATTACAAATGGGGTGGGGGTATGCAGAGAAAAAATGAATATCTTCTGGGCAGCATAATATGTTTAATCACATCGCTACAACTTTTTGTTGCAAAATTTTCTACTAAATTTAAGAAGTGACTGGCACAGAAAAAAAAAGTTGCGCTTGAACTATAGTTTAATATGTGCCTGTAGACTTGAGTATTACCTGGACATATTGAATGCATTATCAAATGATTGACCAGTATAATTTTTAATATTTTATCCAAATTTAGCAAAAAGTTCTAATACTTACTGTCAGGGACGTCTTAAGGCATGGGCCAACTGGGGAAGGGCCTCGGCCACATTGGGGGCCTCATCTCGTTTTCGACTCAGCCTTAATAAGATCATGTTTCGAATAATTTCAACGTTCGAATGTTTTTTCCGGTGGTATATTCTCCGAAAAACTTGGAA
Organism: Trichonephila clavata; assembly: GCA_019973975.1. Lineage (NCBI taxonomy): Eukaryota > Metazoa > Arthropoda > Arachnida > Araneae > Nephilidae > Trichonephila > Trichonephila clavata. Next base: position 1,301 of record BMAO01031823.1, read on the forward strand.
TTTCGGATAATATGTCAACTGGCTACATGTGATGACCGTCGTTCTTATATAGGCCTAGCCGATTTGTGCAATTGTAAGTTATACACGTTTATTTGTTTGGGGTTTGTACGAGTATTTGACAACGTATGCTACGCACTGTTTACTTTTATGCGTCATAGTTGGGGTGCATTTGCGCAGAAGCTCAGGGTCTACTTTTGCGAAAGGGCGCCAAGAAGTCTAAAGACATCCCTTCTTACTATTCTAAATATAAAGAAGTATAAATGTGCTGTGTGTGAAGCCTTCTGTGCGTATAAATTGTACAAATCTTGTGGTATGAATTGCTTAAGTTTAGGGCCCATTCATACGCCTGGGGCCCCTTAATCCACCTCTGCACAAAGGCCTTAATTTATCAGACTCTAACTAGGTCTGGGCCTATAGTATTTGTATCTCGTGCAGAAAGATTACCAAAGAAATTCAAAATTGAAAGATTTGCTAGATTTCTAAACAAAACGATGTTTGATATCAGTGACGTAATGTACGCTCCCGCATTGTGTGTGTGTGGGGGGGGGGGAGGCAAAGCCCGGTGTTTTACGGTTTTGCAATTCTTTGTAAGATATGGCTTGGGGCCCATAATCTGATTTTGCACGGAGGCCCTAGTATTCTACGTAACGCCATTGTAACGCCTAGTAAATTTTTTTCATCAGATTATTTTCCAAAAACTCAATAAATGTTTTGTTTTTCAAAAAATTTAAAATTTTGCAATAAATTTCATTAAGTTCTTATGAATGTTTTTGTTTCATTGATTTTTATTAAATACATGAATATTTAGATCTATATAAATAAAATGTACTCTTATAAACTTAATTTTGGTGAAATATGTTTTTTTTTTACTATATCCTTTAACACGAAAAAATATTTCAATTCCAAAATAATCAGTTTCGTGTTAAACAATTTTCACCGTATTCGGAAATATACGTATTTAAAAAAAAAATAAAGATTAAAAAACAAAAATATTAACAGCTAAACTAGTTTCATGAAAATTTTACATTATTGTATATGTTTGATTTTCCTGTGCAATTGTCTATACTTTATAATATTTAGTATTTTTGGTAGCTAACCCTTCTAGCAAAGTAGACATGTTTTTTAGAACTTATAAATAATTATGTGTGTATCTCATTACTTGGTAACATCCGAAATATTTTTCAAATGATTTGCTACTTGCTAGTGTTTCAAAATTTGAACAAACGTTAAATAATTAATTATATATTAATAAGAAAAGTGTTTCACAGGATTATAAAAAGATATTGATGTATTATATGAAATGCAATTTTGCTGTATTTTTACCACTTGTAAAAATGATCTAACTGTATTTTACAATTGTTAATATTCTTACACATGGAATTTTATTGCAAAGCTTTATAAAATATATTTCGCTTATTCAATTTTATGTGAACGCGGGAAAAAACATGAAAAATACTTTTTGAACTTTACGTTGAAATTTCTTCACTAAATTCCGACATATTTCTTTATAATTGCATAGTTAATTTCGGCTTATATTTGATTCAAATTATTTTATGATAGATCTATTTTTAATGCGTATTTACATTCTCATAAAAACTTTTCTTCGTTTATATATGTGATTTTCCCCTTATGATGTGTAAGAAATTTTTTTATCTTTAATCATTTCAACTGCTTTACAGATAAATCAATTGAGGAAGAAATATTGCTGTTCTCAGTATAACTATAGATCTATGTCACGCCGTAGTCTTTCAGGCCACACCTCTAAGCCCCGATACTGTTGAACCACTTTGACCAGATGCCTCCAATAAATGTCAAAAGTAAATCATTCCCTTTTCCGAGAAGAAGATAATCAGACTCTCTATCTCCGCCTTTTCATCTTTAGAATCTCTCGCACCCCTAAATCAGGGGTCGGCACCACATAATTGCTTATTTCACAGCCAAATCTTGAAAAGCGGCTTACTTTAAGGTTTAGGTGATTTAAACATCCCTAATAGAATTATTAGCCATTATAACTCATTTGGAATTATCCAATTAATATTATACGCATATTGTTGCAATGAACATAAAATCATTTCGCTAAAACTATGTTTTTCCCCCTTCCTTTCTTTTTAAACCTAGAAACGATTTATAAAGATCTATATTTTGTTTTTATAAATGTTAAGCTTAGGGTACATAGTGATATCAGTAAGGAAGTTTTTAATTTGTTTTTTTTTAGACCAAATTTTATAAGGTATAAATATATGCTGACAATGTTTTAAATTGATCGATTGGGTCATGGAGCAACACAGGTTTCTAATTTTACTAATTTCATGGTATTCATTTGTTATTTTATGCATTTTCTATACTAAGCAAATTTTTTAAACATTTCTTTATTTTATTGCTGATCAATAAACTGAATCCAATAGTTAAATATTAAAAAAAAAATTGGGAGCTATAGAGACTGCCGATAGAAGTGAAAACCTAGAACTTTTAGTATTAAAATTTGAAATTTCATTATGTTTGAATTAAAATTATCAACTTCAATCTGGTTTTCACATCTATTGACACTCCGAGCAACAATTATATGCATGTTTATATGGTTTTTCATTATTCAAATATATTACGGGCTGTACAAGATCATGACAAAATACAAATACAATTCAAATGAAATAACAATTAATATACAATCAATCATATTATTTATAGATAGTATTTGTATTTACTTAAATTTCAATGTACTTGATTTTAACATTTTAATTGCTTGCATCATTGTCATCATTAATTTCAACAATACTTAGACTTTTTGTACTTTCAATTATTTCATTTCGTTCTAAAAAAGATACAATAGGCTTATGGTAACTAAAGTAAGAAAGGAAAATGTTTGATTCAAATATGCCTAAGTATTGCGTGTAAAAACCGCATCGATCGTCGTTTTATATTTTGTAGTACTGTGTTTTTGATCATTGGACATATTTAAATTAAGTATTTCATTTAGAAATTCAATTAGTGGTAGATTTTTATCATCTGAAAAGTTAATATTAAAGACTTCACTTAAAATCATCGGTACATTATCATATTTTTCAACAAATCTTTTATCAAGTATTTCAGAGCCTTTTTTTGTATAAATCATCAAATTTTCGAATAAAAATTGTTGTATCTGTGTACGAGATATAAACGGCAACCCATTAATATGTATTGTTTTATAAATATTTTAATTTCAAAATCTACGATAAAAATGATTGAACAACTAGAAGTCTGTTTTATCACAGTAGTAAGAAAACGTCTAAACCACTGTGAAATACTAATCTGGATTGCGTGATGCATTGTGCAGAGGTTAAATATTAGAAAATAAATAATACAAAATTTTCAAACGCCAGAATAAATAAGATTTAAATTAGTTTTAAAACACATATTAATTTTCAAACGCCAAAATAATACGAGTATTTAAAATAATTTACTGTTATTTATTTTTATCTTATTAGTATATTTATTTAGTACTCAGAGTATCGAACTGCACAATGATTCTTGAATTAAGCGATTCAAATAATAATCAAACAAACAAAAAACACTATTTCTACAATACACAGTATATACACATTGAACTTTCACTAAATCCATTCAATTTCACTTTTAAGATATACACAGCACTATACGTGAGCTGTATAGCTACAGATATACTACTATAAGCATGTCGGTTAAGCGAACGCACGGGATTTCACCCATCCAAAAAGTTTCTAAGGCGAACAGCAAACTGCGTGTGCGCCAGTCAGAGCATGTCGGTGACGCGAACCCATAAGATTTTCCCCTACCAAAAAGTGCTCAACGCCGCTAAAGAAGTTTTCACTTCAAAAACCCGAAATTTCGGAGACATTTATCGGAAAAATTTTAATAAGGTGTTGTTTGAATTCTTTTTTATAATCATCAGACAAATCTTTGAAAAACATGCCCAGCCTTTCCAAAATTTTTATTAAATCCCGTCCGAATTTATTAAAAAATGTACAGCTCTTTCTAATATGAGATTGTTGTGATCGTTCCTGAGTTTCTCTCAATTTACTATCAAGCAAATTTTGTCTTGTTACACACATCCGAGCCTGTTTTGTATTTCGTTTTACATATGTTTCATTACTGAAATTAATAAATGCATTTCTTTCATTCATCTCACAATAACTGAAATATATCATTAGAATACTAAAGTATATTATTGCGAATCTTTTATCTTCTTACATTTCAAATAAAACCCTCCCAAGATTAATAGTTCTGCGGAATTTCATCATTTTACTAAAATAAAATATTAGTATAATAATATAAAATTATTTTAATACATTTTTTAAAAAATCAGAACGATATGATTGTCAAAAAGATCACCAAAGAAAAATAGAAGTCTTTATGCAAGTTTGAATAAGTAATAGTAGCAATTGAGACAGAGACATTAACAAACTTTTTTACGAGGTTTAATAAAAAGCTATCTTTCTATTTTAATGCGACTGATTTAATCTATCGATGTAAGATCGCTATTTGTTATGTGAAGGCTCAATTCATCAATTAGCTGCAGGTTTTATATATTTCTGAAAGTCTTCAAAAGTTAGCACATCCGGAAAATTATTTTTTAAATAGTAATACAAAAATACAAATCGGGAAAATATTGAAGTATTAATAGTATTTTAAAAAAAATTAATATTTGTTAAGATGAGTATCAAGCATTATAGAAATAACTAGCAAAACCAATAACTAAGTTATATTTTTATCTGAAAACCCTCTTAGGATTCTAGTATAACTTATGTGGTTGAAGGAAACGATTTTAATGAACTTAGCTACAACAGAATCATTTATTATGGAAAGTAGCAAAGAAATAATTGACTTACATAATATTTCTAGGATTTCAAAACTGAATGAATATTTTATACCTTTTTAAAAAAAAAGAAATACAGTTTCCTAATTTTCTTTACAAAACATGTACTGTTAAACGTTTTTTCTTAAATGTATTTATGTTGAATGTAAATGGTAAAATTTTAATGTAAATAATTATGCAGCTAATGATTGTTTACTTATGGAACTTGTAAAAATTATGAAAAATCAACTATACAAGGTTTTTCGATTTAAGAAAAATTTATTACTTGTACCGCTTTGACATAAGATGGAATGCACCACCGTTTAAGCTACTTTTTACTGCACAAACCATTGTATTTTTCAAATGGTTTTGGATTATACCTACTGTATTAAAAAGTGTTGTGTAACTAATATTGTTGACAGTCTTAAAAAAAGTAGACAATTGATTGCTTTTAAAACTAAATAAAATATTAACTTATATTGCATTTCCCATCATATAAATATTACTTACTAATTAATTACATTACAGAATCTTTAATGCTTTATAAAGTCTTTCACAACTGTGATGCAATTAAAATGTATATGTCACCACAGCTGAAAATCCCATCTAGCACTCTTTAAGATCAAAAAGTCATTCAAGACTTTCAGAGATGTAAGAATATTTACTTCATTCATCTGGTTGATACACAGAACACATATAAAGCAACCTGAAAAACTATAACTATTTAAAGTATTTATAAAATAAATAGTATATCAAAAACTGGTCTTACTGGACAAAAAAATAAATAAATCCTTATTATACATCTATACCATAAAAATGTCAATCACATTATATCATTACTTTCACTACCACTTTCCACATCACCCATGAAATATAACATATGGAGTACAACACCTGTTTCTAAGTAGGCAAGGCAGATTTTCAAGGTCTATTCCTGTATAACAAATAGCACAAATATTATCAAAATGATGAATAATTTATTATTAAGAATTATTTACACAGAAGTTAAAACATATTACTTACTTTAGTATATACTTTTGCTTGTATTGATAGCAAGCATTAACATCACCTGATTCTCTATGTATTTTATATTTAAACACTTACCTGCAAAAAGTATACATGTATTTTCTAAATTCATATGTTCCAAAAGTATTGTCAGTTCACGGCATATGAAGCGCTATCTGTGTAATTAAAAGAGTAGAGTGTGTTGTTGTGTCTGTAGTAATGTATGTATAAACTGTGTCTGCGCAATCCCAATTGCACTGCCTGAACTGCGCATGCCCTGCAACTCTAATGTAAATGTACAGAAGTTATGAGTAATTAATAAACGCTAGTCCACAAGAAAAGTGTGTCATGAACAATATGTGTTAGAGACTCTTGAGTCCACTTACGTGTTAGAGCTAACGAATTAAACATTGGTCCTTACGAGGCCAGAGTAGAGCTAATGGATTAACCTATGGATTAAAAAAAAGACTAAGTGAAAAGCCAAGTGCGGCAAACATTGATTTGTGTTAACAGCCAAGTTCGGCAGCCAGTGATGTGAGGTGAGAGCAATGTTCTTTGAATTTTTGTGAGAATTTTAATTATGTCTTTAATTGCTAAGTTGAAGAAAGACGAGTTAAAACTTGTCGCGGAGGAATTAAAATTAATTGTGCCAGATAATGCAAAAGTTCTTGATTTGAAAATTTTAATTGAAAGTAGTGAAGTGTATAATACAGACACAGAATTAGTTAAAACTGTTATTGACTATGCCGTTGAAGAAACCAGAATTAAAAAATCTGCGAGTGATTTAAATTTAGAGTTAGAGAAAATTAAGTTAGCACAGTTAGAGAAGCAATTAGAGCTTGGTAATATTCGGAAAGATTTAACACATGATTCTTCACTTTCAACAGTGAGCGCCACCGAATCATGTAACAATATTAGTATCGAAACGTTAATAAAAAGTGTAAAAACATTAACTATTTCTGTACCCTCGCGTGTTGAGTCATATAATTTATTTTTTCAGTCATTAGAGAAAACATTCAAAACGAAAGAGGTACCCGAAGAATGGAAATCGGAAATTCTTTAAAATATCTTAGGAGAGAGAGCGAATAACTTAATGATTTATGGTGTCAGAGGAAGAATTGCGCAGTTATGAAAAACTAAAAAATTTAGTTTTGAAAGAATTTCAGCCTACACCGCAAGAATGCTATAATAATTTTCGTAAAACTCAAAAATTAAATTCAGAGAGTTATGTTCAATTTGCGTCTAGGTTAAGTGCAACATTTGAGTATTACTGTCAGTTACGAAATGTTAATGAATTTAAGTCAGTATGTGAATTAATTGTTGCAGATAAAATGATGAGCACTCTTGACAGAGAATTATTGACTCATATTAATGTAAAACAAGGAGAAACATTTTTTAAACCCCACGAGTTAGGGCGAGAATGTGATATTTATTTATCTTCTAAAGGTAAATTTAAAAGCGAGTCTAATACATTTTCCTGGTCCTTCACTGGAAATGAAAATAAACGATTTGAGTTCAATAAACATCAGAGATATAACAGCTCGCGAAGTCAGAGAGGAGTTTCGAGCGTATTTTTTTCTGAAATAAAGAGTGAAAAGTGTGTGTTGTGTAAAAATGAAGCACATGCTTTGCAATTTTGCCCTCAGTTTAAAGGTTTTTCGATAAAGGAAAGAGTACATTTTGTTAAAAACAATAAAATGTGCTTTAAATGTCTATCCCCAGAATGTTGTGCAAAACAGTGTCGCTCTAGAAATTGCATAATTTGTAAGAAGCCGCATAATAAATTGCTTCATTTTCAAAGAGAAATAAAAAGTATCCCAACTCCTTCGGTCCTTGAAGAGAGATCGCAAACGATATCTTTTAATTCTACTGCCCCTCCGTTCGTTCCTAATTCAAATATAAACAAGCAAGAAATCGCGGCGACTACATTTAGTCATAACAAAATTAAAAGATGCTTACTGAGCACAGCTCGCGTATTAATTAAAGATAAATATTGGAATTGGCATGATTGTAGGTGGTTTGTTAGATGGAGGCAGCATGGTTTGTCTTATAACTAAGGAGTGCGCCAATAAATTACAACTGAAAAGTGAAAAGATTAATACTTTGATCTCATGTTTAAATGATGCATATATGATTGTTAACGGTTGCGTTAAAACGACAATTTCAAATAAAAATAATACATTCGTGAAGGATTTAAATATGTTAGTAGTTAAGAAAATCACAGATTTTATTCCAAGTAATACATTTAATACTAGTGTTAATTTTTCAGATATAGTGGAGTTAGCTGATGAACGTTTTAATATTCCAGATAAAATAGACATGTTGTTAGGTGCAGAAATATTTTTTGAACTATTGAGACCGGAAAAATTTAAGATAAAAAATTCAGATCTAATTTTGTAAAACACGGTTTTTGGTTACGTTGTAAGTGGTAATGTAGATTCATTTAATGAAACTAAAGTTCATTGCGGTTTAGTTAGGGACGAGGATTTAAATAAAACGCTGCAAAAATTTTGTGAAGTAGAAAATGTGGAGATAGTGCAAACAAAAAATAATGAGGCTAGTTTATGTGAGGAACACTTTATGAAAACACATTCTAGAGACGAGGAGGGACGGTACATAGTTAAAATGCCCCTTAAGGGTGATCCAAATTGTTTAGGGAATTCCAGGGGCATTGCTCTCAAACGATTAAATGCATCGTGGCTTAGATTGGAAAGGGATCCACAATATCTAAAATTGTATAGAGAATTCATGCAAGAATATGAACAATTAGGACATATGAAAGAAGTGAAGGTAGAAGAAAATAATTCGAAGATGAACTATTTCTCACCTCATCATGGCGTCTATAGGCCCGAAAAAAAGTACTACTAAGGTGAGAGTGGTCTACAATGCGTCTAGTCCTACAGATAATGGATTATCACTAAATGATGTTCAGTACAATGGAGGAGTCATCCAAGATGTCTTATATGCCCAGATGATTAGATTCCGTACTTACAGATATGCACTGACTGCGGACGTTAAAAAAATGTATCGAATGATCCTAATTGATTCCGAACAACGCTGTCTGCAACAAATATTGTGAAAGGACAATAAACACGACCAAGAAAAAACATATGAGCTTCAAGCAGTCACGTACGGGACGACCAGTGCCCCATACTTAGCGCAACGAACATTGAAACAATTGTCCTATGATGAAGAAAATAAATTCCCGATACCAGCACCAGTCCTTCGAAGCAATTTCTACATGGACGATGCGTTACGCGGGGTGGACACCTTAGAAGAGGCTAAGGAGCTACGATATCAGTTAATAGAAATTTTGAAAGGTGCAGGCATGGAATTGCATAAAATCCGGGGAAATCATCCTGAACTTTGGCAGAGTATAAATGGAATTTACGATTTTTCTAGACCAAAACCTTAGGTGTGTCCTGGGACCCAGGAAGAGACACTTTTTCGTTTAAAATTGACGTGATAATTAGTGATTCTTATACAAAGAGAAGCGTTTTGTCAACTATTGCGAGACTGTTTGATCCTTTGGGTCTTGTGGGACCCGTGGTGTCCAACGCCAAGATGTTTATGCAGAGGCTTTGGAGACTTAGTATTGACTGGAAAGATCCACTCCCAAAGAAAGTCTTTGATGAATGGCACCAGTTGTTAATTGGGCTAGAGAGCCTAAATAACATCAATATCCAAAGACGTGTAGTGATTGAGAATCCTTCATCTATAGAGATTCATGGGTTTTCTGATGCGTCAGAGCGTTGCTATGGAGCTGCAGTGTATTGCAAATCAAAAAATAATTCGAGATTGACTTTAGTGAGATTAATTACTAGCAAATCAAGAGTTTCACCAATTAAGAGTCTAACTATTCCAAGATTGGAAATGTGCGCCGCTGTCCTTTTGTCCAAACTTGTGAAAAGAGTGATTGATGCCTTCAATCTGGAATCAGTTAAAGTTTATCTGTGGACTGATTCAATGATAGTGTTGTCTTGGCTACTAAAAGAACCGATGGACCTTAAACCATTTGAGCAGAATAGAATTTCTAAGCTTCAAGATTTGTTCCCTGTACGGCAATGGAAACATATGCCATCCAACCAGAATCCTGCAGATTTGATTTCTCGTGTAGTAGATCCAGATAAACTTCTGAACCAAGAAATGTGGTGGAACGGTCCAGAGTTTCTATCTGGCAGTGATTATTCGAACAAACCTGTGAACATTAGTGAAAACAGCGATGCGTGCAATTCAGAACTGAAGAACAGTGTCCGTGAAAAACTTGAGAATGAAGTGCCAGTTTTTAACATTTGTGTGAATGACTTTGTGAACAATTTGTGTAACCTTAGTAATAACTATTTAACCATTTTGCGTATCTTAAGTTATATTTTTAGGTTCGTAAACAAACTGAGGAGGAAGGTCAAAGCCAGTGGCCCACTAACAGTAGATGAATTGGAGAAAGCAGAGATCTTCTTAATAAAAAGTGTACAAAGGCAAGAATTTTCAGTAAAAATAAAATGTATAAAAAAACAAAAACCTATCTTGCCAAAAAGTAAGTTGAAAAGCCTCAATCCGTTTTTTGATTCAGATGGAGTGCTTAGAGTGGGCGGCCGATTAGGTAATACAAATTTTCCTTTTAATCAAAAACATCAAATTATTTTGCCTAAAATCCATAAACTGTCGTGTATGATAATTGAATATTTGCATAACAAATACTTTCATGTTGGTGCTTTTTCACTTTTGAATTATGTTCGCGAAAAATTTTGGCCTGTGAATGGTCGCAATCTTTATAGAAAAATTGTTCACAAATGTATAATCTGTTTTAAATGTAAACCTGTTATAACATCTCAAATAATGGGCAATCTGCCTAAGGAAAGGGTTATCACTGACTACCCTTTTAACTGCTCGGGTGTCGACTTTTGTGGTCCTTTCTTCATAAAAAACAAAAGCCAACGCAAAGGAAGTTTGCATAAAATCTATGTTTGTATATTTATCTGTTTTGTGTTTAAAGCTGTACACATCAAAGTAGTGTCTGATTTAACTTCCGAGGCATTTATTGCGACTTTAAAAAGATTTATTGCACGAAGAGGGAAATGTGCAAAATTATTTTCTGATAACGCTAAAAATTTTGTAGGAGCTAATAGAGAAATTAAAAAACTTCATGAAATGGTTAGCAAACCAGATGATCAATTAGCTAGATACTTAGTGGCAGAAGGCATTAAGTGGAAGTTTATACCCCCTAGATCCCCCAACTTTGGTGGTCTATGGGAGGCTGCTATTAAATCATTTAAATATCATCTAAAAAGAGTTATGAGGGGAATAAATTTGACTTATGAAGAATTTTTAACCGTGATAGTTCAAATCGAGGGTATGTTAAATTATTGACCTCTTTGCCCCTTGTCTGCTAATGAGAATGAGTTTGAAGTTCTTACACCTGCTCACTTCTTGATTAATAGATCCTTGAATTCTATTATTGAGCCCAACTTAATAAATATAAAGGAGAATTACCTTAAGAAATGGGGAAAAATTACTAGAATAGTGCAATTAATGTGGAAATTTTGGCATCGCAATTATCTTAATCAAATACAACAAAGGAACAAATGGATGTTCGAAAAAATAATGTAAATGTTGGAGATTTAGTACTCTTAATTGAAGAGAATTTGCCACCATACAAGTGGTTATTAGGAAGAATTATTCAAGTTTATTTAGGAGTCGATAACAAATTTCGTGTAGTTAAAGTGAAAACTCAATTTAGTACTTGTAAAAGAGCCATATCTAATGTTTGTGTTTTGCCGATGTCAAATGATTAAATACTGTTGATAATTTTTTTGTTGTTTTAATCAATTCAAGTGAATTGTTTTTTTAAAATTTTATATTCAATGGTATAGTGCATTTCTTTAAGTGTCTTTTGTGGAATTTAAGTGATGAACAATTTAGATATGTTTTGTGTAAATAATTAATACAGTGATTGCATGGTGTAACCAGTGCAATGTGGGGCGGTATGTCAGTTCACGGCATACGAAGCGCTATCTGTGTAATTAAAAGAGTAGAGTGTGTTGTTGTGTCTGTAATAATGTATGTATAAACTGTGTCTGCGCAATTCCAATTGCGCATGCCCTTCAACTCCAATGTAAATGTACAGAAGTTATGAGTAATTAATAAACGCTAGTCCACAAGAAAAGTGTGTCATGATTGTGTCATGAACAATGTGTGTTAGAGACTCTTGAGTCCACTTACGTGTTAGAGCTAACGAATTAAACAAGTATAAATCAATTTTTTTGCTTAAAATTTTATTAAGAATGAATGATATAAAAAATTACCATATTCCCATCACTTTCCAAAATTTGTGTGGTAACATTAAACTGCAATGGAATCTCTATCCTGCATGATTTTTAAATTATATGCTTCTAATATACTGTCATAAAGCCTTTTGTGACAAGAATTTGGTTATTTTTGATAATTACTTATCTCCTCATCTGATATAAAAATATACAACAACTTTACCCCATAAAAACATAGCTAAATGTCTTGGAAAACATAAAACAACTCCACTACAAGCATATATCAGGTGTTAAAGATACAGTTAAGTTTTTTTGCAAATAGTTTTTGAATTGAGTAATGCAGACTAGACTGAGCTTGAATGTTTTCTTTCTTGACAACTAAAAAAATAACATCCCAGAGTTTTCCTTTTTATTTTTATATCCCTAATAGTTGGCTTAAATATTTACTGCTAGTTTAAATGCTGATTGGGAGGTAGGTACATGAGGATCAGGTAAATAATTCTTTAGTAATTACTTTTTACTTTTCTTTTACTGAATTGCATTGTTGAGACAATTGTTCCTGAACTATTTTACCTTGCAATAAACAATTTAATACTACAAGTAGAAGTTTAGTTTCCTGGTTTTTCTTATGTCATTACATATTTCTTTGGAGGAAGACCCCACGCCACACTTTCTATCTGAGATATGGAAAGAAGTTTATTCAAAATTTTCAACAACATGGAATCTCTCAAACAATTTAAGAATGAACTTAATATGTTTACATGGTGCATGATTATCTGAGCATTCACATGTATACCAAGCTGAACATGATAATTTTACACACCTGTAATGCATTGATCACACACACACAACCTCTTTCTGAAATGCTTCCATAATCTTTTTAACTACATAAAATACATCTCCATTAGTCTGCAATTTTACAAACCAAGAATTTGTTGCCTGGTCATAAATATCTGTCAGGAATTTTTAATTCATTTTGAAATGGAAATAGGTTGTGAGGATATAAACTGGTGAGAGTATCATTTAAAATTCTATAATGTGCTAAATATGTGTCATGCTGTATTTTCAACAAACTATCTGCTTGACATTTAAATTTTCATTTTAAAATAATTGGACATTCATGTATTGTGAAAAGATTAACAATATATATTTTTATCAGTATTGGCATGAAGAAATAGATAATGTGACTTATACTATTAGTAGGCTGAATTACAATAATTATCATCAAAATATTTATTGAAAGCAGGATTTTTATCAGTCGATGCAATTTTAAAATTTGCCATTATTTGTTTACATCTGATTGAACCTATTCCTTCCAAATGAGCTACTAGAGAAATTTCCCTTCGCATTTCAAAATAGGAAAACAAGATCATTTGTTCCAAGTGCATTGAAGGTGTCAATTGCAAAGCCAAACACTATTACGAAATATGTTTTAAAAGCATGTGAAACTGTTTGGTCATCATTGGCCGTAATGCAATTAATTTTTAACTGGGCACCCTTTCTCTCAGAATGTTGAAACACAATACATATTTCCTGTATTTAATTTATTAGTAATAACATGAGCAACAGAGTACAGCATTCCTTATTAGTCAAGTACAATTAAAACTTCTATTAACCGAATACATATTCTAATACTGAAGATTTTTCAATACCCATTTCAAGATTAGCTTTAATGAACACTATACAAGTTTTATAAACCAGTTGAAATGCTTGATTATGCTTTGAAAAATATATTACACTGATCCCTTAATAGTCTTTATAAAGAGTGATTCTACCAAGATATTCCATTAATAATTGGAATATAGAATTTTTGATATTTCTACAACTAGTTTTTCTTTTATATGTCTAGGAAGCTTCACATGTTAGCAAATGTGTTAAATATCTAAATCTACAATTTCACTAATGATATGGAAAAGGTTAAGGGAAAGTTAAATCTAAACATATTGTGTAGATCTTTACATGTGATTCGTATAAAATTTTTTGAGATAGATAATACATTCTAATAATGATTTTTTCTTACTTTAATTAAATAAATGTATTTTCTTATTAAGAATAGTGTTATTACCTTTGATTGGTTCCTAGCAGGGCACCTTTCTTTTACAAGAACACCTCCAGAAAATTTGTATTTTCCATTATTATTCTCACAATCATTTAAAAATTTAGCCAAACAATTTACCTCATATATTTACGCTAATTTTTCATAACAATCAATAGAACTTTCGATTTAACGACAAGAAAAAAATTTACACTCACGAGATCCGCCAAGGGGGCAATCACCCAGCAGGAACTAAAAAAATAATGAAACTACTACAATGGTAAATACCTGGAAATTTTAAAACGTATTATTAAAACATTATAAATAATCAAAGCATAAAATTTTTACATTCACGTGATCGGAGAATCGAGCTTTTACACGGCAGAAGCTAGAAAGTCGATGAACGGAAAATGTTAATTACATCAAATCAAAGCACAAAATAAAATAAAAATGCAATATAAAAAGAGTAAAATAATAATAATTCAAAATTATGAATCAAAGTTTTTAGTTGTTCACATAAGTTAGAAATTCCATAAATCAGTAAATATGTTAAAATGATGGAAAACTTAACAGGAAATTGATACAATATAAAAACTGCAAAAAAAATGTAACAATCAAACATTATAATTCAAAGTTATAAAATACCTAATCAATAAATCTCCCCGCTAGAATTTCATATACGAACCTTTCAGCACGAGCGCTATAGCAAGAATGATTTTAGTAGGTTCAATTAAGCCAACGATGAACTTGGCGATTTTCAAAAAGAGGCCAAAAATATCAAAGTAACCCATCCTTGTTTGTAGATTATAGGAATAGGTGCTGCCAACGAAATTGCGCATTACACGTCCGGCCTTGTTTGTTCCTTTTATCTGTCACTATCCGCTTTCATAGAGGGAGCTTTAACTGCTTCTACTTAACTGTCTCGACATTTATTTTAACCGTAAGAGCTACGTAGCTGAAGGAAGCATTTCTACCAGGTCTTTGATAGGTGTTGCTGCAGTATTACTCTCGTTAAGGGTAACGATATATCTTTATTTTCTGAATGTTTGAAGAATTATAAAATTGCAAAATAAAAAAAAAAATTGTTTGGGAAGAAAAGTACAGCAAATAAACAAAAATTGAATTTGAAATAACTTCCGTAGTTTTGAACTTGTCTGATATATTTCTGAGGAAACAAGCCTTAAAATTGAGAACATTCTGAAAGAGAAACTGAAATGACGTTGAAGACAACACATAACAAAGAATTATGTGACTATGAAAGCTTAAAGCGGTATCTACTGTTAGAATCTTTACTTCCAGCCCGTATTCCTCAGGAAATAAGAGATGAATTAGAAGATATGATAAAACCTGCAAATTTTGGAATAGAAATTGTGATGGAAGACCTCAGTGAATACTTATTTAATGACAAATTTGAAAAAATAGTCAGTGCAGGCGCAGAAATATTTGGCTCATCGGAAATCGAATGTGCTAAATTTCTTCTCTCTCGAGGTTTAAGTCTATGTGATGAGCCTGAGCCAATGTACTTTAATTTTTTGTTAGTGGCAGCTTTCCTTAGAGAATCCGTTTTCAATTTTTATCTTAATTACAAATGCTACCGGATGTTTTACATTTGTGATTTTTGTTTCGATGTCTTATACAATAGATTTTTCTGGAAGGTTTTCGAATTTAGAGAAGTCTACGAGAAGTTAGAATTATTTTGCCAAAAGTTTTTAAAACATTTCCCGCCAGACACAACGGAGGGTGAATTTCAGGACAGCACTTTTTTTAAAAAAATTGCATACACATTGTGGAAGAGAGGTTTAATGTCAGCAATGAAAGTTTTTCTTTGAGTGAATCTGAAGTAGAAATGTTCGAAAAGTTTTATTCGATGGAAAATAATGCGAAACATGAAGAACGGCCCATATTGCGAGAGACAGAAAATGCTGAAGATGAATGCTTTGATGCAAGAGAATACTATTCTTCTGACTGTGAGACTTGTGGTTCCAAATGCTTTGATTACCTGAATTATATTAACACTCTGTAAAAAAAATAATTCATAGAAAAATTTCATCTAATAGAGCCAGATTTTTGTAAAATTGTTTGACTAATTTCCTGGGGTGAGTTTTTATAATGCAATGAAAAATGCCTAGAAAAAGAATACTTCAAAAAGTGAACACTTAAAAATGGTAAGAAGTGAAAAGTGATACGTGTTTTAAAATATGTAAGTTACGTATTTCCGTACTATCTTAAAAATTTAAATAAATTTTTTTAATGATTTCTT
>BMAO01031824.1:0-54411 GCA_019973975.1 Trichonephila clavata
TTTTGTACCTTAGATATTAATTTGAATGTAAGAATATGTGAAAAATAGTTATTGTGTTACAGCTACTTGTTGGAAATTTCAAACCGAACAAAAATAAGGATTATATACATTCCTTAATTTTTTCCCCTTCAGATTACTCTTTTAATTCACTTTATTTGTGTTTTATAATAAGAATTTTGTTTGGTTGAGATACTAGCTGATGTTTTTTATAAGGCTAAATGTACTTATAATTTTAGTCTTTAGAGAATATTTGTTAGTGACTTTCAATGTACATCATTGCATTTATATAATTGTTTTTATTACTATTTGTTTTAATTGAACTAATATTGTGGATGAGAAATTGTTAATATATATGTGTGTATATATATATAGTGTTGAAATTTTGTTCAAAATAAAAATTTTCTTTTGTATATGGAGTTTTTCAAATTGACTGAATTGCATTACACAAATAACTGTAATTAATACATGTGGAATAAACTTTTAATACATGCTTTCATGTGAATTATTCATGAACATTTTCAGGTTACCATAACTTTAAAAATAAATACAAAATTGAATGTGAACTAAGTTATTAAGAAATAAAAAATATAGATTATATTTACCCTTATTTGAAAGACTACATTAAAATCATACAGAAGCAATACAAATACTGATTACAAATCATTCAGTGATATTTTACTCTATATCAAAGTTAATATAGTATTTTCAGGTACAGAAATCAGGTAGCCAAATTTTCCAATCAAGCATGATAATTTGATTTCTTTTAAGTACTTCATTTGTGTGTTAAACCAAAATTGCACAATTTATTAATAAACCATATGTTTTTTCTATTATTTTTTTAAATAATTATAATGAGGTTAGATATTAGTACATATTTACATTAAATTTCCATCGGGGAGAATATTTTAAATTGGCATTGAATATGAAACTGAGAAAAGTATAAATGTTTTTAACTTTAAATAGTTACTCTCTTTAAAAACTAATCTCAGCTACTTTCATTGTACTTTGGGAAGAAATTTAATATCTTTAATTTATTTATTCATTTGAAGACAAGTAATTCATCCCATGAAAATCCAATAATTCTTTTACAAGAACTGAATCTTCTTAATTTCATATAAAAAAATGTTTTATAAGTACAACCCAAGAAAACAGAATACACACAATTTTTAACTTCAAACTTACTGGGGAAAGAAAATTTCTCAATGTAGTTTTATGTAAATTTCTAGAAATAAATCATTAGGATCTTGTACAACCTACTTTCCTAGAGAAATATTCTTCAATAAACATTTTAGACTTGTATTGAAGGAAGTTAAGACTGCAAATTACATTTTAAAACGAGATTGCTTGCTTTATATACTGACTAAATGCTTTGGGGGGGGAATCTTGTCTTTAACTTATTTATTCATTTAAAGGCTCTAATAATTTACCTCCTAAAACTTCAAAAGAAATGCTTTAAAATAATAAACCATCTTAATTAAACAAAAATGTATATAAAAATCTAATTTTATATTTAAGTAAATAAGTCCTCTCCAAAAAACAAAAATATATATAATTTCCTACGCATTGAAAAATACATATTTCTCAAATGTAATTTTCTGCAGGAATATATCTTCATTTAGAATCTTGCTGTACCTTCTCTCTAGTATTATTCTTCCTGTTATTCCGTTTTTATAAGCAAGATGAATGTTTTTGCACTAACTAGGTTGGTTGAAAATTATGGATTTATTGCAAGCATTGGTACATTACATTGAAGCACTTGCATAGGATAATATTTTCTTTTATGGAAATATTAATGCTAGAAATTTAAAAATTTTATATCAACCCTAATTACAATGTTTAAAAAGGACAGTATATCGAGTTTTATGCTATTAACTGTTACATATGGTAATTTATCTATTTAGTTTTTAAGCAATTAGAAGAGCTTTAAATGCAACTGATGAAATACTTTTTAGCTAATTACTTTTAAAACCTTTGTTCTGTCATAGAAACTTCTGTGAAAATCACCTTAAGAAGTATTTATTGGTAATGAATTTACACACACCTTTTTTTTTTTACCAATTTTGTATGAAAATGAAAAGTATTCCAAAAATGCTTGAAATACTTAAAAATTCTCTTTTAAAATCAATAGAACTAAATACTATTTCAAACCTCATAAACATGATAAAATTGAATTTAATCATCCAAAAAAATCAATTATTTAGAAAATTATGAAACACAAACTTTTTTAAAAACTAATAGAAACCTTGTTCTATCAAGAAATATCAAGTTATATTCCTTTCATATTCTCTGACAGATTCGCATCACTACTGTGTTCTACGCGAGGATTCTTCCGGTCCGATTCAACGATCTGGGATTCTTCCTGTTCGAATCCCTTTTTCCCCTATCGAAAAATCCCTATCTTTTAGGATTTTTCCTGTCTCCAACGCTATGTTCTTCATACGCACTTTGTAGTGTCTGCATGCATCTGATTACAACTCTAGAGAGAATTATAGATTTATAATATAGTTAAAGTGTAGTATATAAGGGGGCCTTCAGCGATGTCAATTTGTTTTGGCGACCAAAAATCGATCGCCATTTAGTGATGAATTGTATTGGCTTGAATATTTTATCATAATATTAATTTTACCATAATAAAAATAAAAAGTCAGAAATTTCATTATTGAAGATGTGAATTGTTAAACCAATCAAATTAATCAAAGGGTTTCAATTAGTTAATAAAGTGATAAGCATTATTGTTGGAAAATTAGTTTTTATCTGCTAAACTTGTAGAAATTGCTTTCTCTAGTTTGGTTTTTATTCCATCTTGTGATAATAATTGTGCCAATTAATCAATATTGTATACTTGTGGTTTCAACAAAATGGTGGCCATTTACAATATTTTTTTTGGAAAAATGTTCAAAGACTTATGTTTTTCCTTGAGCTAAATTTTTGCATGAAGAAATCAATAAAAATGTGTATTAGCTGGTCACTAAACATGTATGGTATATCTGGGATAGTATCATCTTGGAATTCAGCATATATATTTGATATTAGAAACTGATTCTAAATGTATTTTGTTTTGAGTTTGTTAAGTTGTGTTTTTAGAACTAAATAGGGCCTGAAAATATGCTCTCTTATTACAGGTATTAATGTTCCAACTTAACAAAATATCAAGCATGTAGAACCACTTTACTATGTACAGTATAAAAATGGGAAAAAGTGGTAAGACAAATATATCTGAAAAACCTCATGTCTGTGATGAGTGTGGAAAATGTTTTATTTACAAGAAAAGTCTTCTTAGACATATAACTCTACACAGTAGAGTCTCCTCTGATACTGATGAAAAACCTTATATCTGTGAAGTATGTAACAAGAGTTTCAAATATGAAGGTTTTCTTAATATTCATATTCGTAGTCATACTGGAGAGAAGCCTTTTATGTGTGACTTGTGCAACAAAGGTTATATTTCAAAATCTACTTTGACAAAACACTACAAGACTCATTTTGCTGAAAGATCCCATATATGTAAAGTGTGTAACAAAGGTTTTCTTTTCAAATTTGAACTAAAAAGACATAACTTCATTCATACTGGCGAGAAACCCTTTGTCTGCAAAATATGTAACAAAGGTTTTATGCAAAAATTTGTACTTGATTCTCATTTTCTTATTCATACTGGTAATAATCCTCTTATCTGTAAGGTATGTAATAAAAGTTTTCTTCGGAAAAATTCACTTGACAGACATTTTCTTAATCATGTTGGAGGGAAACCTTATGTCTGTAAGGGTTGCGGTAAAGACTTCTGTTATGAAAGTGAACTTCGTGAACATAGTTTAATTCATAATGGTGAAAAACCTCATGTGTGTGAAGTTTGCAATAAAAGCTTCAGGAAGAAAGATACTCTTGTAAATCATCTTCGTATTCATACTGGAGAGAGGCCTCATGTATGCAATACCTGCGGCAAACACTTCATTTATAAAAGTACTCTTCGCAGACATTATTTCACTCATACGGGAGAGAGGCCTCATGTCTGCAGTGTCTGTGGTAAAGGTTTTATATGTAGAAATAACCTTCGAAAACATTGCTTAGTTCATAAATGATAAATTCTTGCATCTCCGTAAAAAGTGGCTAATATTTAATATATATACGTCTATTTATTTTATAGTTATGTTTCTTAGAATCTGGTTTCTATCTTTTAGCTTTGTAGGTTCTATAATTTTGTTTTATTTTATTTCATTTTATTATACTATGTATATAATATAAATTCTAATCTTAAAAACTTTTTCACTAAATCAAGATTTTGCATACCTTACTTCAAAATGTCTCATTTCATCTTCCATGAAAGAATTAAAACTTAGATTTTTTGTGATTCTTCTTTGAAAAGATTTAACTTTGAATTTTTTATCTATTTACTCATAATTCCTAGCACAAAAATATAATAACTTACTAAGTCATTAAAGTTTTTCCCTAAAACATTATGTAAATTTTAAAAATTACAGATATTTTCCTTCACTTGAACACATGATTATGTTTTTTCCTGTTATATTTTCGTACAATTCTCTTTCTCTCATTCTTAGCACTTAAAATATAGAAGCACAATTTTTTCACCTGATGTTAAAATGACCAAAATGAAAGACAATTGATCTAGATATAAAATTTTAATTGCAGTGACTACAATTCAAAAAAGGAATTCCAATCTCATTGCTACATTACATATATATGTATGAACAATGATATGTCTCCTGAAAAAGAAAGCTCATCTCTCTTTGGAATTTATTATAATGATTTTTTATTTATAAATTTGCCTCTGAAATTAACTTACATGGATATTTGGAAGATATCTTATTCTTTGTTAACTATGGAACCAAAATCTTAACAATATATTTTATTTCTGTAAATTTATCAACATTCTTGTATCAGGCAAACCTGAAGCGTTTTTTCTTAATGAGGTCTTAGTGTCACGTCACTCTAAAATATCATTAACTCTTTAAAAGGTAATTTAAAAAAAAAAATTCACTAAAAAACTCAAACTTTAAAAAGATAATAAAGAAAAATATTTAGTGCTATATATATGACAATATTGTTAGTTTTTTTATATTTTGTTGTGCACTTAACAAGTTTAAAGTAACATCTCAGCTTAAGTCTTTCTGTGTTGGCATATATCTTTGATTCTAGTTCTGTTTTGTTCTTTTCCTGAAAATTACTATTAGCAATTGGAAAAATTCTTTTTAAAAAATAAATAACATTGTTCTTGCTATAAACTTAAAAAAGATTTTGTAGTAAAGTTAGAGAATGTTTCCTTGTTGCTGTTCTCTATTATTTTGTGCATTGGTTTTCTGACAATAATAGCAATAAATGTTGCAAATAGAATTATTACATTTTCTAACTTTGGAGAATGGATATAAGTCTTATCGTTTGAAACCACCTAGATGTGACATTTTACATTAAAAATTCTAATAATCATGAATATTATAACAATGTAAAAAGTGCTTATAGCAAAAAATTATGTAGCAAATCATAAATAGGCCTTGCCTGCCAATATATAGATTCTAATTTGATTGAATTAAAGATGCCATTTAAGTATTCTGAAAGAAATTTTCTTTGCAGTATACAATGCTATTTTTATTTTCAGTCTTTCATCTGAAGTATTGTGTAATTTTTATAATAAATACAATAATTTATTTATAACTGGTTTTTTTTCTCGGTTTTTTCTTTCCTGAATTAGGTAGAATGTACTATATACAATTATTTTTTGTTTAACATTCAATTCTCTTTTGGATCTTATTTTTTTACATGTATCTGTAAAAAAATATACAAAAGATACTAACAGAAGTAAAGTTTTACCAGTGTAATTTTAATTTGAAAAAATTCAGCAGATTTCAGTTGTTTTATTTAAATTGCCTGGATAAAGTTAAAAGGCATCATATGAAAGAACCCAATGTATCGTCTATGTTGATACTGAAACTATATAGTATGGTTTTAATAGAAAAGTATTATTTAAATAGGATTTGAAAGATTTTTTTTATTATGGACATTAAAAAAAATTACAATTTATACTTTGTCAAGTCAGATAATTTTTTTCCCTGTGAAAAGAAGAACATCGTTTGTTCAATTAAAAGTGTCCAAAAAGGGCTGTTTTCATCATTGTTTCAATATATGATGAAAATGAATTTTGTACTTAACAAAAATTAAAAGGAAATGTTGGCCCTTTTTTTGGTCCAAAATTAAAAAACTTGTAAAATTACAAAATAAAACTTGATAGATTTCCGATTCTATTTTAATTTCAATATGTTTTACCAGAATAAAATGATGATTGATAAGAAAATATAAATATTTGATAGAAATTCATTTCATGATGTCTGTGATTCTCATTATAAAAAATGACAAATGTATTTGTAATAATAAATTGTACATGTTCCATTTTTGTGAAATTATGTTGTAATATGCTTTGCTTGATGCACACATATGATCACTTTTCTTGTTAAAAATCTTGTATACGAGTATATCTGTGTGTGTGTGTGATCTGAAGGGAATCAATCTAATTTATGGAGAAATGAATCCTTGTGAAACGTACAACAAAAAAAAAGTTTCAATTTATAAATATTTTCTTTTTCATGTTTGAGAGTTCTCTCATGCAATGGCATACACAGCTTGCTTTTAAATAAATTAAATGTAAAAAAACTTTTTTAAGAACAAGCTTTTATTTAAACGCGCTAAAAAGAATAAAATAAACTTTTCCTTTAAAACTTTTTTTACTATCAACTTATAACGTCATTACACAATTTATATGATATAAAAGCTTGTCGCGAGATTTAACTGTGTAGATAAACAAGTAAAATAAATAACTTGACCTGATTGATTTTGGTTTTTAAAAATTCAAACTAAGTAAATATGAGTACTTAAATATTGCGACAAGCTTTTATATCATATAAATTGTGTAATGACGTTATAAGTTGATAGTAAAAAAAGTTTTAAAGGAAAAGTTTATTTTATTCTTTTTAGCGCGTTTAAATAAAAGCTTGTTCTTAAAAAAGTTTTTTTTCGCAGCCTGTTCAACTCATTGAACGCTGGTTCGCCCCATCCCTGGTTTAGCTGAATTAATTCTCGCAAAATGGTATTAGACTAAAAACACAATTTTTTCAAATCCGTAATTTTTAAGCAATTTTTTCAATCTTCGTGCAGATTTTGGGTAACATTGTTCTACACACGAAAAAAAAAAAGGTTTAGTGAGATTATCTTCATAAATGACAAAGTTATTAAATGTTTAATTAAAATTTTGACTATTTTTGAAAAACTTAAAGAATATATTATTTATTTGAAATATTTTGAAGATAAGGGATATATTTCTCTAACATATTAGAAGAAAATTTTAGTTGTTTATTAAAAAACTTCAAAAGGCATTTAAATATTTGTATTAATCAATAAAATGCTTAAGACTCAAAACACATTTTGTAATCAAAAAAGAAAGTTTTATCAAATGATGATAATTTTTTGCTGGACATTGAATATCTTCTATGTAAGAATCTTTTTTTTTTTTAATTGCTCAGATCATCTTTAGAAACTTGATTTTGAAAAAATCAATAATTAAATTCAAATAAAATTAACAGATTCTATTTGTAATTAAATTTAAGGACACATGTCGTAGTGTGTGTTTAGATTACTGGTGATAAAATGAGGTATATTTAAATTACTTGTAGGCTTAAAATTAGAAAATTTCTTTAAAAAATTCCTTCATTTTATTATAAAATTTTTTTTTAATCGAAAATATATTGCATTTCTAGATAATATTTTTCTCTTATTGTTTTCCAAGCGGATTCCTTTTTGATGGGTAAGATACATAAGAAAATGATCTTTCCGATTCTGTAATTATTTTTTCTCTGAGTTTCATAGATTAAAGTTAGATAAATTATTTAAAGAATTTCTTCAATACTCCATCTCAGTTTAACTTGTCAGCGTTGAGAAAGGTATACAATGTACCAATCTACTTGAAAAATAGCTCTACTTTTATGTTTTGAATTTAAATCCAAGAAAATAGATAGAAATTTGTAAAAAAATTGCATACGTTGTAGAAATTAGATTATTTTTACGTTGTAGAAATGTAATTATTTTTTAGACAAAGTTAATTAGTACTGTCAATAGCGCAACGTTATGAAATTCCAGTTTGGCTGAAAACCGATTTTCGACGCCAACTTTTGTCATTGTTGTAACAATAAAATTATTACAACAATGCAGATATATCCAAGTTGGCGCCCAAAACAAGTTTAACGTTTTTAATTAATATCTTTTTAATTAATTTCAATATCGGAATATAAATGGTCAAAACATGCATTGTCATCCAATCTAAACGTGTATACAAAATTTCAGCTCAATGGGAGGAAGATATCAGCTTGAAAATTGAGTTGCAAGATTCCACCCGAACAAATTACATACATACATACATACATTGTAAGTTAAATAAAAGCTTTTAAAAACAAGAGATGAAAGCGCCGAAGCCTAATCTTTATCAAGGGCGTAGCTACCGCCATACCAAAGATACTGGGCCTTTAAGTTAATGGTATGTGTGAGAAAAAAACCATAAAATGTTGAGAGGAGTGGCGTAGGTAGGCAGAGGCGGATTATGATAGTTGGAGACCCATGGGCTCAAGAGTCTAAAAACTAAGATAGTGAAGAGTCTCTTATACTTTAAATTCTCAAAATAAAATGTATTGCTAATAATAAAACTCAACGGCTAAAGAAAAATCTTAACTGTATATAAAAAAATTAAAAACCTTACTGAGTTTACAGTTTTGCAAAACAACTTGATGTCTCTTTGGTAAAATCATTAATTATTTTTATACAATATTTATTTTGTCCAAAACATGTTGTTCAAATGAACTTTTCTCCCATAGTACTCCTTATTTTTAATACGTTTTAAAACAGAAAAACATCTTTCACCTGATACATTCGATATCGGCAATGTTAAAAATATTTTTAAAAGTATTTCTGCTTTAGGATTTCTCTTGTGCAATTCGATAAATTTCTAGTGGGGGTTCATTGTAATATTGTTTTCTTTTCACTTTTTTCCCCCACAAATCATATCATCAAAATTAACAGATTCAATATCGTCTTTGTAAGTTTCCTTTAATTATTGTGTAGCTTTTTCTTTTTAATTAAAGGTTATAATCTCTCGTCAAAAATACAATAAAGTGTTATATAACAGTTTGATAAATCTCAGCTCTTCAAGATAGTTCTGCTCTTGCCCTATCACATATGACATAAAATGAATTCACTATGAATTTTCCCCTTCTTTCAAAATTTCATAACTGGCAATACTTTTACAAATAATAATTTTTTTCCCCCTGTCAATGAGCTTGTTCAGCTTCCTCTCCAACCCTGATGAATCAGTTGCTTCTTGTTCTATCTTTCCAAATTCATTTCTGAAATTTTGAATATAATTTTCTAGAGATTTTAGTAAGCTCTCTAGATCCCCTTTTAATTATTCACACTCAACTTATTCCAATGATTTGCTAGTAGCATTTATTTCCTGGAGTATGGTATTCCCAATCATGGTTATTAGGGAAGTTTCCTATTTTTCTATCTGTTTCAAAAGGGAAGCAGACAGAGAGAGCTTCCAGTAGTGTGGGGGTTTCCCCCCTCATTCGTATCACGGATTTCAGCCAAGACCACTTTTATTAATCTTTATCTTGCTATTAAAGCCTAAATTCAACTGGCTTGAAATAATTTGCTTTGAACTAGAAATATCTTTTATCACGCACGCAACTTCATTTTATTTCAGTGGTAAAATACACTGATGAAAATAAAAATCCCATCACAAAGAAGGATTTATGCTATATCGACGAAATATGGTAGGTGAGTTTACACATACATGACTTTGATTCAAATTCAAGGGCGTAGCTACCACCGCATCAGATGTATCATTGATACGAGGCCCCTACATGTGTAACTACAGTCCTACTAACAGGGCTCTTGTATCTAAAAAAGGACTCCCAACGAACTTTGTACAAGGCCCACACAGAACCAGCTATGCCAGTGTTCAAATTTCTCGTTAGGCGCATACGTGCGGGGCTAGTTGTGCCACGAGAAGGATGTGAACCAAGTGTACTTTAAATATGCACTATAAAGTTCGTGAGTGTTATTTATCGTTGAGATTTGACGTAGTGAGTTGATCTTAGTCCAAAATGACGAAGAAGCCGTCAACAGCTGTCTGAGTTCGAACGAGGTAGTATAATAGAGAGAGAAAAAAAAGTGGATTTTCTTTCCACGATATTACAGAAAGAACTTGGAAGGAATGTATCTACTGTGTGTGATTTTTAGCCGCAGTAGTGCCGGGAAGACACTACCTCAAGAAAACTATGGTTCAAATGTGCATGGATCACCACTGACAGAGAAAACCGCAGTATTCATCATATGGCTGGGGAACGTAGTGCACCTACAGCAGAAATTTCAGTTTATTCCGGCACCAGAGTGACACAGTAAACTGTAATAAATTAATCGTTTGAAAAATAGTTCCCACCCAGACGCCCTGTAGCGTTCAGTTTATTAGCTCTGGATCATTGACATCTGTGATTTCAGTGATGTCACGTTAGAGGTAATTGGAGAGTGGAGTGTTGTGTTCTCCGATCAAGGTTGTTTCAATCTTGGTGCCAGTGATGCAGTGGCGTAACGGTGAATATTAAGGGCTTCCTGCAAAGTCAGGTTTTGGGCCCTAAGCCATAATAAATGTCAGTCAGGCTTTGGGACCTTAGAATTCTGGCACCCCTCCCCCGATGCGAGGGTTGAGGGATGTATGTTATGCCACTGCAGTGATAGCTGTTTATATTGATTAGAAGTTCCGCGCCTTCAAACAATTTCTCTGCCACCTAGATACACTGGGCTTGCACCTACAGCTATGGTCTGGCGCTAGCAATTTTATTTGATTGTAGGAGCACTCTCGAGTTTAATTCACACATCCTGACAGCAAACTTCTGGTGATTCAAACTGTTGCACTGCGATTTATAAATATCATTCAAGGGATGTTTTCCGATTGGATAACATGCTTCCTCATTCTCTGTTGTAACCCATCATACTCTATAGGGTGCTAACGTTTTACCGTTGGTCTGCTAAATCACCAGATCTTTCTCCAATCGGGCATGAATGGGACATCATTGGATGATAATGACAGCTTCATCCAAAACCAGAATTAAACATTTGTCGACAATATTATTTTTTTGGAGTTGGGATTTTTTTCCATCGGTGTAAAACTTTCCCGAGAGTAATTAAGCCCAGCTGTAAACTAAAAACGAACTTGTTTGACTTGTGACCTGAATAGTATTCATTTGTTAGAAATATAATTTGACCAAAAAGAAAAAAGGCACGTACTGTATTGTAAGATTGCAACAATACAGATATACCGAAAAACGATGACTAGGGCTGCTACACGACTCAAAAACGAGGTGCAATATCAGTTCAAGATCTTTTTGTTGCACGTTGAATTTATAAATGGAATCTATCAAGCTTGGGGCCATGGCGGCCACCACCCGCTTAATCCATCTCTGTAGCTAGGTATACAAAGGTCCTGGTGCTAAAACAAAATGAGGGCCATATCTTGATTTGGGAGGATCTAAGCTGAGATTTTCATTTGGAGCACATAGCCCCGTCAGAGCTTTAATCTCCTATCTTGAATGGTGATACCCATGATTGATTATTACTTGCCCATGTTTATGTTTTAAGAAAGAATTTATATTGTTAAGATAATTAAAAATAAATAAAGTTAAAATAAAATAGATTACATTTATATATATTAAAGAAATAAAAAAAATATAAGAAAGCAGAAGCTTTACTTGAGAACTAAAAAATTACTGATGATCAGAGTTTTGAAAATTTACTTGCTATTCCCTCGGCCAATAGGGGCCTCGGGAGGTTGAACTGCCCGCCCAATGGGTAACAGCTACTCGTGACGTGTTGTGAGTGTGATAGTGTTGTGTGAAATAAAAGTTTTTAAGTTTGTGTTCTCCTTTCCCGCGTGGCGAGAGGGAGCAACCTGATTGATTGTTGAGCTAATGTGGTGACTTCGGTCCCGAGAGGGGTACCGTCGCCGTGTCCGGGTGTGAGGGCTACCAGCGACCGTATGGTTTTTGGTGCCCTCTGAAGGTTGTCATCTGGAAGTGCAAAAGATGCTGAAATATTGTAGACGAGTTTAAAAAATGCTTAAGAAAAAATAGAAAGTGATAATAAATTTACATGACATTATGTAATTAATTTAAAAGGATGTTTCTGGGTCTGTATGTGCTTGGTGTATACTTCTCGATCTTTTGGATCGAGGGGTTGTCTGATGTGTCGATGTTGATAAAGAATTTTTTCCGACAGTTTTTGCATGAACTGTCGAATAGTTTTAAAATTAATTGCTCGTCTGAGGTCAACATTTCTCATGTAGCAATCGGCATGTAGAATCAGCCTCAGAGTTTTATTCTGGAGTATCTCTAATGAATTAATGTGTGTTTTAGCTGCGATACCCCAAACTGGGCAGGCATAAGTTATGATTGGTCTTAGAAGTAGAGAGTAAATAAGTAGTTTGTTAGATCTGCTTAATTTAGATCTTCTATGCATTAAGGGGGTCAAGGAGATGACTTTTTAAATAAAGTTACCTCATATGCGTGTTACATGTTGTTTGAAAGTGAGTCTTTTATCCAACGTAACACCAAGATACTTGGTGTGCTGAGACCAAGGAATTTGTTCATTGTGTAAGAAAATTTTAACTTGCTTAATGTGAATTCTCTTAGTGAAGAGGACGGCCTCCGTTTTTGCAACATTAAGTGCAATTTTCCACCGGGAGAACCAGTCCTCTAGCGCTAAGAGGTGCCTGTTGAGTGCTCTGGCAATGAGAATGGGTTCAGTGTGAGTCGCCAAAATTGCAGTGTCATCTGCGTATATACACAAAGTTGTGTTGTCGTGAGTCGGAATGTCGTTCACATAAATATTAAATAGGAATGGGGAAATTAATGTCCCCTGGGCCACCCTGCCTCCGTGGGTCTAGGGGTGGAATAGGTACGAGTTAATTCTGACAGAGAAATTTCTGTTAGTTAGGTAAGAAAAAATTAGTTTTATCAGTTGTGGGGGAAAATCATAATTTATTAGTTTGTAAATAAGTCCTTCGTGCCAGACGCGATCGAAGGCTTTTTGGATGTCTAGGAAAACAGCACCAGTCGATTTTTTGTTATCAAATCCGGACTTTATCGTACCCACCTCTCGTAATAGTTGGTGGGAGGTGGATAAGCCGGGTCAGAAACCGTGTTGCTCGGGGATGAGCAGGTTCCTCAAATTGGCGTGCTCGTACAGTATGAGGATCGAACTCACATCCACAAGAGGGCTTAAAGTTACAAAGTGGTAAACCGAGACAGACAGGAAATGATACAAAAGATATGCATGAACAAGAAAATGCAATACAATATAAACATTATTTATAAAAAAAAAGCCCTCTGCAAAAGAGCAGAGGAGGAGGAGGGGGGCAAAATTACATCAGTCTATTGCAGATATGAGAAGATTGCGAAATATTGAAACAGGAAACTGGCTTACTCGTAATATGAATCATATTGTTGTATGAAACAGAATGTAACTAAGAAGGAATTGCGTATTGTGTAGGTTTTTCCTATGTAAAAATAAGTTTGGTAAGATTTTTCATGGAACTTTCAAGTAATAGCTTATAGAAAAATGAAAGAAAAAAAAAATGAAAATATAAACTTTTCAATAAGTAAAATTCACAACACTAAAAAAATTAGTGAAAGAATTTAGAGGAATTCCTTACAAGTTCAAAATTACTTTCAACTAAATTGCCATGATTTTTTTGATGTTGACACCTTTTATATTTATATCTTAAATTTGGGAGAAATTATCGCAAGCTCAACTTGCTTGGTGGTCAGGGTCCAAGGCATCCCTCCCCCCAGAGCTTGAAGGCCCCGGTGTATGGTACCTCCAGGCTCATTTGTAGCTACACCGGTTGAGAGGTTCCAAAAAAGGAATTTTAATACAGGACCCACTTAGGACTAGCTATGCAAGTGATTTTTATGGAAAAATTTCGTGGTGTACAGGAGGGGTTTGAACCCACCCTTGTGTATGCAACTGCTCTCACGTCTGTTAATTTTAATCAAGGGCTTCAGTGTTAAAAAATGGGCTGTGGGTAGCCTAGTGGTTAGAGCATCAGACTCCAGACCGGAAGGCCTGGATTCGATGCCCTATGCCCGCTGAGTGCACACGGAGAACGTGCTCGTTAAATCAGTGGGTCCGAATGGTATCGCTATCTGTTGTGCTGTTCCGAGCAAAATCGTACTGTCACCTTCATGGGGGCTAAAAGCTTAGGCTAATGACAGGCGTAAAATTCTAGCCCTAAGCCGCGATGAATTTCGTGGACTTTGATCTGATGTTATTGTCAATCAGGTGGCATAAGCAACAACAGTGTTAAAAAAAAGTAATATTGCAGACATTACTTTACTCACTCAAGAAAAGCATCATGTTTGTTAACAGCCATCTCATCGAAACTTTTTTGATAACCTCTTCAAGTTGCTACGATTTCTACCATAATTTTTTTTGGCGACTAAGTGGGTTATTGTTTAAACTACCAAAAAGTTTGTCAGCTAATCACTTAGATCAGGGATCTTTAAACTGTGTTCCCTGGAACCCAGGAGTTCCACGAGTCCGAATACGAAACCCAAAAGAAAATTATGAATGTGTACGAACAATGGATTCACATTCTCTAATGAAGTTTGTGCAACCACAAGTAGTGGGTTCTTTCAGTGAGTTGATAAAATGAGTACCAAGTTTGCTTGGGAACTAAACACTGAGAGTTTCGCGTTAGACTGACTGTCTGGCCGGAACATCTGCTCATGCACCTCAGCGCCAAAGGTCATGAAAGCCTTGACCCTCATGGGCTGTTGCATCAATGAGTTTAATTTGGTTTATGTTAATTATTTATTTGTTCTCTCCCCCCCCCCCCCACTAAATTCATTCTTGGTGCTCCTTTTCAGTTAAATTCATCACTGCTGCATTGTCCAACACTTTATTCAAAAAGTCCTCAGATTTTGATAAACTTGCAGGTTCCTGGAAAGTTGAGTATTCAGCTCTGTTGATTGTTTATAAGTTCGTATGAGACAACGCCTTTCTTCTCTCGCAAGGATTCCAGTCCAGACAATCGTTGCGATATTTTTCTGCGAGAACATGAAACGAAACAAATGGTCACCAGCCTAGCAAGTTATCTTGAACATTGGCTTTGTAGCATAATAAATTATGCAACAATTATTACATAATAAATTTATTACAGCATCACGAAAAAATTTTATACATTGGGAGAAAAATATATTATAACTTTTTTTCTTTTCATGTATTGCCTAATAGATAGTAAATATTCTGTTACCATCTCAGGTTCCATGAAGTTTTACACTCGTTAGTACAATGTTTGGAAAAAACTAAATTTTCTATTGGAAAAATGCACTTTTTTTCATTTGTGTGGAAAAAGCCTATATTGAAGGAGAAGGAAAACTTAAGGGAGTTTTGACGTTAAAATCTTTAAGGATGAAAAGCTCCTAAATTTTAGGTTGCAAATTCATGCAAAACACCCAGGAATTCACACACTGCTATAAATATTTTAATGCAATTCAAAACAATGTATTTAAGTTAAATGTATTTCTCAGTGTGAGTGGTTACAGACACAAAAACAAATGAAATGTGACTGCAGCTAATTTCAAAAGGCCTACACTTTGACAGTTTTTTTTGTAAAAATAAATTATAGTTTAAAAAAAACATGCTTTTATAGTTAATAAAACTAAAAAGTAGTTCTTAATATAGAATAAAATGACTAACGAGAAAATTAATGTCATTGTGGTAAAAACGTGGGGTGTGCTCGATATCAATTGTTATAATTTCTTACTAGTTCTTTTCCGAAATGCAGAGGCAATGTAAAAATGTAGTACACAGCACCCCACACTTTTACCACAATGAAAGTAAATTTCTCACTAATCATTTTATTCTTATATTAAGAATTATTTTTTACTTTTTAGTTCGATTAACTATAAAAGCGTGTTTTTTACTTTCTTTAAACTATAATTATTTTTCATTTCTTAGTTTGATCTACAATAAAAGCGTATTTTTTTTAGTTTTTTAAACTATCATTTATTTATTGATGAATTAATTCTGAATACGCCATTTTTTAGAATCTGGAATACCCATTGGCGTATTGATTGACACCCCCGTCGATGCGGCCTGGTTTGCAAAACGTAGAATCAGCCAACTGAAGGAAATCTGTAAAAGCTAAGTTTGAAATATTTAATGCAGAAGAAGGTGTAAAAAGTTAACGATATTTTTCACTAAAAAGAGCTCAATATTTTCTCTGAAACTTGGGTCAGCATTAGACATAAAAATGTTAACACACATGTTTTGAATCGAAGAGTTTGTGAGAAATAATTTAATCTGGTGACCTCTGAATCAATTCTCAGCTGTTTTGATATAATGAAGCAATGAATGATGTTCCATTCCACAGAAGATCCAACAAAAGAATTTTAAAAAATAGACTTAATTTCTCTGGGTTTTAAATTATTTTTTTCCACATGATCGAGTTTTTAACTTTTTTTAAATTTCCATTTTCAGAAAAACAGGGCAATTGTTTATATTATGGTAAGAAATTTCTGTGACGCATCCTCTTCTTTTTCATACATATATACTTTTTTTGTTTGTTGTATTTGTATTAACTGAGCGTTTTCGCTTTAGGGTTGTAACAATCTTTTGAGTGAGTGAGTGAATATTAACGTCGCACTGTCTTAGCAACACGAGGGCTTTTGGCGACGGTCCGCGTAATTTTGAACCATGGTCAAGTGACGCGGACGACACCTGAGCTGGCACCCCCCTCTCCTAACTACCACACCACACCAACGGGAGGACGTTTGAGCTCTCGACAGATTTAACGTGCATCGCTCCCCTACACGGAGGTAACAATCTTTTAATCCCCAAATCTGGAAATGGGAAATCGTTAATTCTGATCAGGACGATGGAACAAAATAATCAAGTTATTGTATTACCATCGATCCTTGACAAGTGTGCAAAATTTCGAATTAATCTGACCTTTTAAAATGGGTTAAAATCGAGTTCAAAGATTCCGTTACATACAGGTGAGCTCATAGAAGCGTGTTAAAAAAATGTAAGCATATATGCCGTTACTAAATATAATGCGTGGGTAGGTGACGCTAGGATAAAAAATTAATATTAATGAGTACATATAAACACATTAAAATTTTAATAAAGTTTTTAATATCAAATACAATACTTTTTTTAATTGTTGTTACATTATCTATAACATGTTGATCTGGTTTAAATATTTTAAAATATGTTCCGAGAAAAGAGAGAGAGAGCAGAATGGGATTTCCCGAAAACACTTTTAAAGTTCTAAGAGTTCCATAAATCGAAAAAGTTTTAAGACCACTCACTTAGATCCATTAAATTCAATAGAACATACACAACTATTAAAGGAAAAGCGAATGAAAAGGATTGTACTGGAAGAGTGAATGTTTATTAATGCCACACTTGAAGCAACACAAGGGCTATTGGCCGCAGTTACATGACGAGGACGACACTTGATCTGCCATCCCACTCTCCTAACTTCCACACTACACCAACGTGAGAGCTTTGAGTCACGACAGATTTAACACTTATCTACTAATTTTTTTTTGTGTAATATTTTTTTTAATTCACTACATTGAAAATTAAGAGATATACATAAAATAGAATATTCAACTTTGGAAAATTTAATCCGTTAGAGCTAATTAATAAAATTGGTAATTAATTTTTAACTCTTAAAAATTCTAAATAACCAAAGAACACTAATAGTTTATAGAACAAAACAATTTATTTTTGAAAATTGTAAAAAATTTACTTTTTTTACACATAAAAACAGGTTAGTTTCGATGCAATGAATCTTTCAGTCACCAGATTTTCTTTCAGAAACACAGAGACTTTACTTTCTTCATAGTTGCCTGCATTTCGAACAGTCTTAGGATGAGATTTCGTGATGATGCTTTCATTTTTGCTTTTGGCAAGACATTTCTTCCTTTCAAATTTAATTTATTACAAATATCTTTTTTTTAAAAATGCTATAGCCGAGATTTTTACATTTTTTAAATAATTTGTTGATAGGAATATTTCTCTTCGGGAAGCGCAGTTAAGTGACCTTCAAGCCATCTATCAATTTTATAGGAGCCATTTTCAAAATAAATTTTTTTATTTTACATTTAAATCAAAAGAAAACATTAGCAGACGATTATTCTGAAGTTGCCAAAATTTTATCTCAAAATGCAAAAGAGAAAATAAATTACAAAATCGTTCCCATAAAGTACGAACGACCTTCTGTAATATTTTTAATTTAGAATCTAAAATTAACACACGGCGTATTCATAGTTCCACACTCAGGTATGGGGTAAACTTAATAGTAACAACGTTGGGTAGGTTCTTCTCGCCTAATCCCCAGTGTGCCAAAAAATATTCGACCAGCTTGTCTTTTTTATCCCTTCTCTCCTTTTACTTTCCACTCCGTTTTTCTTAAACTCTCGAACAGGACTCTTCCACGCCCTTCCAAATCTCTTCCATTCCTCATT
Source organism: Trichonephila clavata (assembly GCA_019973975.1). Classification (NCBI taxonomy): domain Eukaryota; kingdom Metazoa; phylum Arthropoda; class Arachnida; order Araneae; family Nephilidae; genus Trichonephila; species Trichonephila clavata. The sequence goes on from BMAO01031824.1 coordinate 18,585, forward strand.
AGAAATAAAATTCGTTTTGCACCCGGTTTCCTCAGACACTGCCCCAACACCATAGATTTTTCAAGACAGGGTCCAATCCGGCTCATGCCCTATTTGGTGCCACATGCTATAAGTCACACAGATGAGTCATAAATCATCATGTCAGTCCGATGCAAAATACACAATCCTACGCATTCCTTCTTCAAAAAAGCGGGCCATTTTTTGTGAACACATATATAGCAAGGCCATGTGTTAAACAAAAGATATGGATGGCTGACAAGTGCAGCCGGTCTATTGGCCCCTTGAAGAATGAAAGCAATAAAAGCGTATTTACACAAAGAATGGGTAGCAGACAGATGGTCATCAAGCGAGTAAATATTAACGTCGCACTATTCAGCAACTCGAGGGCTTTTGGCGACAGACCTAGTAATTTTGAACCATGGTCAAGTGACGAGGACGGCATCTGAGCTGGCACCCCCACACCGCACCAACAGGTGGACGTTTGAGCATCGACAGATTTAACGTGCATCACCTTGCTCAGCAGTACGAGGCTCGAGCTCATGACACGCCGGCCGCAAGTCCGTTACCTTGCCCACCAGATGGTCATCAGAAGAGGCAACGTTACAGGAGAGACATGCAGAGACAATACAACGCAAAACATGTAAGCTCCAACCAGCTACAGGCAGGGGTGGTTCTAGGGCAGGATAAACCAGATCTCTGCCCAGGTCAGGAAAAGAAAATTGTTACAAAAAATGATATATTTTCTGAAATATTATTCAGTGTGAATTTGGTATTTCATTTAACGTATCTTATTTCCTTATTTTGTACTCAGTATGCTTAATGTCAGTTTTCTTTTATGTTGAAACTTGAAGTGTTCGAAGCGAGAGTATATGCTAAACCAGGGGTCGGCAACCTATGGCACGCGGAGCAATTCTCAGTGGCACGCCATCACTCTCTCTCTCTACAAAATTATAAGATAAAGCTAAATCGCTCTGTCTCTCCTTTCAACGCCTCGCCATTTTTATATAAAGATTATTTTTCACTTTAAATTCTTTGTCATAAAATGATTCTGCTGTATCAGTTTGTTTGCATTTTGTGTGCTGTATGTAAAAGAAAACATCTTTTGTTTAAATGTGACTTGTTATTAGTGTTAAATATTCGGTGCAAATAAAAATTATTGAGTCATACTTGTAAAATGAAGAATCATTCATTACGGCTCACAGTGAATAAAAAAGGAAGTAATTTATCCTTTACCAACCAAAAGCTAGGGCATTGATGGAAAAAGAAAAAACAAATTGTCTTAGTATGAATCAAAATTCTGCTAACAAACGTTTTGCAGCGGAAATATAATAAACAAAAATATTTTTTATAGCAACATATTTAATTTGGATTGAAAATAAATTCCGTAAAAAAAAAAAAAAACCGCTGAATTAGGCAAGTGAATCTAATTTCATAACAAATGTCCCTTTTAACTAAATATTAAGAGTAAGTGTAATTTATATTATAGAAAGAAGTTATTTTAATAGGAAATCATAGTTATTTTATTTTTTACTTTTGATGTGAATCAAGCTAATAGAAATAGATATTTAAACACAATTTTTTTTCACGTTCTTCTCATGTTCTCTATTAGGCATTTTAAATTGCTGGATGTCTTGCTTGGACGATTTAATTGTTTAAAAAAAATAGCATGTGCTTTGCTTTCCGTTTTTAATTCCACGTATTTATGTGAAAATTTTTTTTTTCATGTGAAATATATTTTGAGTTTACTAAAAAATTGTTTAACTGCTGAACATTCAGAATTCTGTATCAAATTGAAAGTGACAGACTATACCCCTGATATTATGACATTAAATAGAGCTCTGCAGGGTCAAGGTTCACATTAAAATTATAATTTTTTATTTAACTTTGTTGCTTGAACACTTATATTTTATGTTGTTCATTTCTTGTTTCATAAATATTTTTAAGAATGCATAATATATGTACAATTTTAATTTTTTATTTATATTGAAGAATACTTATCTTTTTTAAGTTTACTTTTTATTTTAATGAAAAAAGATACATATTTATGGGCACAGTTTTAATTTTTTATTTACATTGAAGTAATAGTTATATTTTATGATGTTTATTTTTATGTCAATAAATATCTTTAAACGATAAGTAATTAACATATAATAAAACTCTAAATTTGTATTTTTGACCTCTATTTCCTAATTCTGCATGTATTGCCGGGAATAGAATTGTTTAAAAAATTTCCTATTGCATGGCGCACTGAATCATGTTGGTAGGTTGGTTTGGCACGCCACAGCTGAAAGGTTGCCGACCCCTGTGCTAAACCATGAAATTTGAAATGTTAACATATCTTTAACTTTCTCCCTATCCAGGAGTGGGGTCACAACGGACATTCCTTCCACCGCACAATGTCCAGTGTCAGCTATCCAAAAGGGGGTAGTGGTAATAAGAGTTTTTGATTGATAGAGAGCCACAGGAGATGTTTTATTTTAGTTTTGAGTGTAGTTATTATAAGTTAAAATAAACGCCTGTGATATATATATCCCCACCATCAGTAAACTCTTTTTCGAAGAAATTGGCCAGCTGAAATGGGTTATTTCTTCTCTTACATTTCACTTGTTTGAAATAAAAACAGGTAATTATGTCCTTAATTTCGAATTATTTTGTAAGACTTTAAATAATATATATTCCTATGCTTTCTTTTTGTTCACAAGAATTATTAAAGTTTTATAGGTGTATGTCTATATGTGAGCAATTTATTTTTTTAAAATTATAATTTTTTGCTTTGGAGAGAGGGGCGGCATTTTCCATTTTTGTCTGGGGTGGTAAAACTGCTAGAGCTGGCCCTGTTACAGGACTCCACAAGATAGTGAATGCTCAAATAGTCGAGAGTTTTATAAGATAACATCAAATTATCCTGGCTATCCCCAGATTTTATTTCGAAATATTGAGTGTACCAAAATGTATTGTTTTACTTTGAAACAAGAGAGTTTTTTTCTAGGGGCTGAGTATATACTTCGAATTATAGAGAGGTTTGTATTATCAAAGGTTTGAATTAGCGAGAATCGACTATGTTTATGTATACAGTATAATAAAATAGATATAAACACAATGTGAATATCATATAAATAATGAATGAATAAATAATGGATTTGATAACCAAGAATAACAAACTAAAATAGATATAAGATAAGTATAGATATAAAAAGCCAATTGAACAAAATGGAAAACTATTATGATTTTTAGAGTTGTCACTGATTTAGGAAAGCAATATATATATACTAGCTGTACCTTGCCACACATTACTGTGGTTTAGTTCTAGTTTTAAAAAAAGTAATGAGAAAATCACACATTTATAAAATGCTTAACCAATTGCACTTGAGGTATAATCTTTTTTAAAAAAATTATGTATAAATATACATAAAACAAAAATTTCTGAACAGATTTCATTTGTTATTTGTCAATGGAATACTTGAAATTATTAGGGTTTGTTTTTGTCCTTTTGTGTGTTTATGAACCTAAAATTATTTATGTTGTCTCCATAGAAGAAGCCTCAACACACTAATTTTTTTCGGTGAAGAAGCTCTTGCAGTTTAGAAACTGCATCTTTTTATGACCGCAGAAATTCCACAATATACATTTAATTTATCCTTGCCATCATGAAGTACATTTGTAGAAATTTATGTTGATCGTCTGTGAACGGAAGCAGGGAGCCAGTTTTATGATAAATTTGTCCTTTCATTTTGAAAGTTGGCATGAAGTGAGTTGTTACAATTTATACTCCAATGTCATTTGGAAACACAAATTCTGTTTCCTGATGTTAGAGAGGAAATGCTTTGATTCTGCAGTATATCTGGCAAGCAAAGTTTTTAATGTTTCTGATGATTCTCCAAGCTGAGGCAGTTTAATTTTTCTAATGACACAACACTTTCCTTTTGTTTCTTCATTAAATTTCAGAGCCTTACAATAAGGACACACTTCAGTCATTGCGCCAATGAGAACATGCCAGCTCAAATTGTAATACTCAGCTGGATTGTACCGCAATGCAAGGCAATTGTATTCATGTGATTACTTGGCATGAAGTCGTGTTTAACACCCATGTGCTGTTTCTCATTGACATCTTTCAATTATTTTCAGCCTACTGTGTACATCTCATTGAGAACAGAGCAGATCTGATGTTGCAGAATGCGAATACTGTGCCTGCAAATATGTATTGTCAAGTCTGGCTCATGTTGCTCTGCTCCTTCCTTAACAGGTATTTGAGCCATCTGTCTGTTTTGCCCTTCTCTGATGCCTATTCCAGTTTGATGAGCAATTATCCATTGCACTACTTTTGCTTGGCCAGAATGATGACCTCAGTTCAATTTTCTGTAAGGCATTACTTTTATGAATGAAGCTGATTGACTGCACTTAAAAAAAGAAAGAAGATTAAAGCAAAAACATATGAAAGAAAGAAGATTAAAGCAAAAACATATGAAAATTGCAAAATATTAAAAAACAGGAACAAAAAGAAGTGAAAAAAACAAAAAATGCTAATCAAATATTAAACTTCAAATATAAAACAACAAACAGAATTAAATTCCAAATCAATGAGAAACAGAATATTTCATTCCACTTAAACAAATCACCCCAAAGAGGCCAACTTAACTATATAATTTGAATTCAAATAACAATTCAAATGAATTGTCAGAGCTCAATTTCTATCAATTGCACTGAGAACTTAGGAAAACAGATAAAAAACTAAATGAAAAACCATAAAAATTTACTCATATAAAATTAACACTATAGTAAAAGACACAGCTCAATATCAAAACAATGTAGCACAAAATAATTAAGGTGACTGCCTATGTTCAAAATGTCACTGACGCTGGAATGTATCATCATGTATCATGTCGCAACCAAATCAAATTTGTGCATTGTTTGCCAGCATATATTAACTACGCCTGCTATTTTTCATCTTCAACAGATTTAGGGTAAAAATATAAATTACTCATGGCTAAAGATATTTTTTTGTTAAATAGGCAAAGAAAATTCAACTATGAACATGGATCAACAACAAAGTGTTGATAATGATTGAAGATTTTTGCAATTCCCAATTCGATTGGTATTTGCAATCATTATCAACAAAGTTCAGGGCCTATCTTTAAAACTGAATGGCTAAGATTTAGACACAGATTGCTCTTTACATGGACAATTGTTTGTTGTGTGTTCTAGAGTAGGCAAACCAGACAAATGTTAAATTAATCTTTTGCCCTCGAGCAGTAGCAGACACAAAAAATTTTTAAGGGGGGGTCCAGGGTCGAAAGTCCCACAGTTTGTATCATACCTCAAGACAACACCAATTGATTCTTCTAATTCTGTCGATTTTGTTAACAAAAACAGTAAAAAAAATTATTGAATTAATAATTAGCATTAATTAATAAATAAATTGTTAATTACAAGTACTTAATTAAAAAATTTAAGTTACATATATATAGGATTATTATCAATCGAAAAAAATTCAAGGGCTTTGGGGGAAGGAGGGTCCGGACCCCAGGACACCCCCCTTCTGTGCGCCACTGCCCTCGAGGATTCCAGAGTAGAGCCATTTAAAAATTTTCAAACTTGGGGCCTCTACTATTGAGACAATGTAAATACTTTTAGGTTCATAACATAAGGACAAAAACCATAATACTTCAAGTATTCCATTAACAAATTAAATCTGTTTATAGAAAAGTTTTTTTTGTGTATATTTACACATATTTTTCTTTTATAAAAAAATTATACCTCAAGTGCAAGCTGTTTTACATACTAGAAATGTGTACTTTCCTTTCTTTTTAACCAGACTGAGCCACAGGAATGTGTGGCTGGGTAGAGCAAGCTATGACATACTTCGATGTTAAAAAGCAATCAAAAACAAATTAAAGTTCAATATTTTGACGAAATCACCAAAATCAATTCCAAACAAAGGTACTTACATACTATTGCAACAATGCCAACGTTCAAGATAACTCATCAAGTTAGCAACCCTGATTTCGTATGAGCCATATGCAGTGAATTCTCAACCGTGTGATTCCTTTCATATAATGTTGTCAGTATGTGTGTGGTTGCAATAATGCGTAAGTACCCAAACAAACACACAATATACATAAAAAAATCTTAATTTTGCCGTTTGTACTTCAGAGTAGCATCAAATATAATTTTGAAGTCGCACCAAATACATTCTTTGTGATCAGTCTAATGTTATCACCCCAAATTTTAGAAATTTTAACAACTGTGTTAGGTTGGAAAATCCACAGCCAAGTGCAAAAAATATTATTGTGTACAAACAGGCATAGAATGTTTTTCAATTGTTGAATGCATATCGCAGCATTTGTTCATGTCTTTTGATTTCAGGTAAATGGTCGACTTAAAAAAAATTTATCAGTACCAAAAAATAAAAATATATTAATTTAATTTCTGATCAAAGGAGAACAATAAAATAGGTGGAAAACTTCAATCAGTATGTTATTCATTTGCCGAGAGATTTTGAAATCACACCAAATAGATCTTTTTCAGCCAGTCTAATAGCATTGTCCAAACTTGCAGAAATTTTAACCATTTCATATTCAGAATTAAAATTAGATACATGAAAATTATCTAAAGCAGGTAACCCCATCTTAAAAATAAATTGAATAAAAAAAAAACAAAGGGTAAGAGAAGGAAAAGAATACACATTATACGAGTATTCTTGCAAATACATCAGAGGTAATGGAAATATCCTACACAAATACGTCGTTCAGACTCAAAGACTAAGAGAGAGAGAGAAAGAGATAGAAACACACACATTAAACAAATTATAACTTAAAAAAACTAAAGAACATGCTTTTATACTGAATCGAACTAAAAAGTAAAAAAAATAATTCCTTATATAAGAATAAAATGATGAACGAGAAAATGAATGTCATTGGGGGTAAAAACGTGGGGTGTTCTATAAATATATCTTAATTGTTATAGTTTCTAACTTTTTTCAATTCCGAAATTGCACCCCACGCTTTTACCCCAATGACATTAATTTTCTCGTTCATCATTTTATTCTTATATAATGAATTTTTTTTTTTACTTTTTAGTTCGATTCAGTATAAAAGCGTGTTCTTTAGTTTTTTTAAATTATAATTTATTTTTCATTTTTTAGTTCGATCTACAATAAAAGCGTGTTTTTTAGTTTTTTAAACTGTGATTTATTCATTGTTAAATTTATCTTTGAGTTTGATATTTGGAGCCAGAATTATGTGGCTGCTAGAATAAGTCTTGCTCTTCAATGGATTTTAATTAAAGGGTCTGAAGTGTATTTATTCTCTCTGTTTACGGGGCCTCGAATGAGTCCAGTATCGTTATATTAGATTCTGTCTCAAAAGAACAGGTCAAACAAATAAAAGTGTGTTAAGAAGAAAAAGTTCGAATTAAAAAAAAATTAATGTACCATGTTTTTATAACAGACTAAAAATTATAAAATTCCTCCTTTTCGGTTTTCTCCCCCCCCCCCCCCACATTTTCCAGCATTGTCATCCACTTCTGAGCTATGGTCCAAATTTCAAGTCTCTAGCTCGTCGGAAAGTCACAAAGTTTAAAATCAATTACAAAATTCCACCCAGACAGACATTAAAGAAAGCGAGTTAATAAAAACACTGTAATATTAAGTGTCAATCGTTTTTTCACCTTTTAAACGTATTTCTATAATGTTAATTCGTATCATCACTTCTAAACGTATTGCTTTATAAAAATAAAAAATATTTAGGAGTTAGAACGTAAATTAGTTTTTTTCACATGCACAAGCCTTTTTTTTTATTTTCATTTTCTGAAAAATGTTTATATTATGGAAAGAATTGCTAACACACACACCCACCCTCCACTTTCTCAGATACAGAGCAATTTTTTGTGTTTTGTTTTATTTCTATTATTCGCAAGTGTATTTTATACTTGCATATAATTAGTTTTACATTCAAAACACTCGCTTTGGGGTTACACCTTATTCTTTTAGACGCTAAATCTGAAATTAGTCGCCAAATCTGGAAATGGTATATGAAATTAGTCGCCAAAATAAAAATGGTTTTTGCATTAAGTTGCCAAATCTGGAAGGGGTATTTGGAATTGTTGCCAAATCTGATTATCCTTATTCCTGACGATCCTGAAAAGGACAATGAAACAAAATTATGAAATTATTGTATTGTCATCGGTCTTGACAAGTGTGCAAAATTTCGAATTAATCTGACCTTTTAAAGTGGGTAAAAATCGAGTTCCAAGATTCCGTTACATGCAAGTGAAACTTATAAAAGCGTGTTAAAAATGAAATACAATACTATCGTTAATTTGCATAAAAAGAACTGAACTATATTTATCAATGCAAAAATAATTACAATCTTATGACCACCTGCTTCCTTAGCACATATTTGAGCCATCTGTCTGTTGGGCTTGTTTGTTGATGCCTATTCCAATTTGATGTGTAATTACCCCTCGCACTGCTTTTTCTTGGCCAGTATGATGACCAAGTTCAATTTTCTGCAATGCCATTTTATGTACTGAAGTCGATTGATAGCACTTAAAAAGAAGAAATGCTAAAACAAAAACATATGAAATTGCAAAACAGCTCTGAGTGGGCCATGTATCAAAATTCATTTGGGGCCTTTTTCAGATATGAGCCCTTAGGATCTTTTTTCGATTTCATGTAAGTGTAACTGTAGTTTTACGTGTTGGGGCCCCTGTATCATTGATACGGCTGATACAGCGGTAGCAATGTGCCTGACAAAAGCAAACTGTAAAAACTTCAAGTATTCAGTTAACAAATTACAAATGGAATCTGTTTAAGAAAGTTATAGCATAAACTTAAATCTTAAAAAGCTATAAAAAACAAAATAGGGTTTAATATTTGATGATCCAAAATATATATCAGAAAATCTTAATTTTGCCACTTATATTTCAATAGTAACATCAAATGAAATTTTTAAAAAAATGTCTAAAACAGAGAAAAAAAACATATTTCTTAAAAATCCCGTTGATTAATTTCGCCATATTAAAATGTCCCCAAGTGGAAAAAAAATATTGTGTTCGAAAATATGCACGGAACAGTTTCCAAACACTGAATGCATATCATGGCATTTGGCGATGTCTTTTGATTTGAGGTAAAAAAGTTGAGTAGTTGAGGGAAAAAAAACGTAGGTACCAAAAAAATAAAAATAAACATAAAAATTATATATTGAATTAATTTAAGATTAGTGGAGATAAATAAAATAGGCGGAAAATTTCAATGGGTACGCTACTCGTTTGTGGAGATCAGGTGGCCAGTCTTGTGTTATCGTCAAAATTTAAGAAATTTTAAAAACTACTATTTGGCAGAAAAATAAGTAACCTACAGTAATCAAATGCAATTTTCACCTTCACCTGATAAAAAGAAACAAATGTAACTTAAAATTTCAGAAAAAAACACACGATATAATATACAAGCAAAATTGTAAACATCAGGTGATAATGCTATCCGAATGTTGCCAAAATAGCAAAACAAAATTTGAGTTGTTGAAGGAATAATTTTAAAAAAAATTATTTATTCGAAAAATAATCCTAATTATGTATTAAAGAACAAAAAAATGGATAAATATGGCAAGCATAACTATAGTAAAAATATGTAGTCATTCTGAAAAAACGGTGTGTTAAGTACAAATTTTTGCATTGAGAAAAAGACATGACATCATAACACCAAAAAATCACTTAAAAATTAAATTTAAAAAAATTTAGAGTGAATTCCGAAACATTAAGTATAACACATCACTAAATAAGTCCTCGGACTGACATATATAAATGGCGATATTTTCTAATTTTTCTAAGCATAACCTAGTAACTTTCAAACAACATGTGTCACAAAAAATTTCATGATAATATCTTGTTTAGTTTAAAAGTTACAGTGGTTTTAGTGAACTAACTTTTGTTTGCTTAGAAACCAAGGATGAAAAGAATTTCATGTGTTAATTAAGCATTGCTTTTTGATGGGAAAAAACACTGTTAAAGCAAAACAATGACCAGATAAGTGTTATTCGGACTTTGCTTCATTGCCAGCAATGGTTAAGAAGCGATATGCTGACTTAAAACGTTGTCACACAGACACAAACAACGCTGAACTCTCAGGTCACCCTATTTCTGCAGTTGTTCCAGAAAACATCAAAAAAGTTTATTAAATCGTTTTAGCCGATCGGAAATTGAAGTTGTGTGAGATAGCAGAGTATTTGAAGATATCAAAAGGAAGTATATTCACTATTTTGCATGATCATTTTTCAATATGAAAGTTGTGTTCAAAGTGGGTACTGAGTTTGCTCCTTGTCAATCAAAAACAACAACGCATCAACGATTCACAGCACTTTTTGGAGCTGTTAAAGGGAACATGTTACGGTTTATGCAAAAATGTTTAATTTAAGGATTCAGAACTTTTTTGGCTGCCTCCTATGTGTGTATACTATGTAAAACAGATTTTGGGCTCAAAATTTCATAAAAAGCTAGCCTTTTAATTTTTTAAGGAAAAAACAAATTTCGTGAAGTGATTTTAAAATGCTACTCCTCCTACAAAAATTAACGTACACGCATGAAATTTGATTTTCAAGTACCTCGAACTATGCATAACAAAAGCTGGTATGGGTTTTGAGATAACATGATTGGTATTCGTACAATGCTTCTTTTTATGAATGCTTATTGAAAATTCCTTAAAAAATGTATAAATTCCGAGTTCAACTATTTTTGAAAAATAATTATTGCTTTGATTCAAAAATTCATACCAACTTTGTTACATGTACTATTAGCAATAAATAATTAAAAAAAAATTCAAAGAATTAGGCACAATAGAAAAAAGGGTTTAGCATTTTAAATGAAGACAAACTAGATATTTTATCTTTCTGAGATAAGTAAGTTTAAAGTTTTGATGTGCCATTGGGATGCGAATAAAAACAAACATTAAAGCTATTATAATTCTGCGTTTTTATAGAAAAAGATATACAGAATAATTTAAACTAAAAAATTATATTTGATTTTTTTTTGACCGATTTTTGTCAATCGAATCGTACTGTTTCCCCTTAATAAAAATAAACAGGTTTTTTACGTAGATATGTGACAATGGATGAAACATGGATTCATTACTACACACTTGAATAAAAAAAATGTCAGCTGAATGGACAGGAACTGGTGAAAGTTGTCTAAAGCGATCAAAAACTCAAACGTCAGCTGGCAAGGTTATGGCCTCCGTATTTTGGGATGCACATGAAATTTTGTTGACTATCTTGAGAAAGGAGAAACCATTAGTAGTGAATATTACATAGCGTTATTGGATCAACTGAATGAAAAAAATAAAGGAAAAACGTCCTCAAATGCAAAAGAAAAAGTGCTGTTTCACCAAGACCATGCTTCATGCCCCAAGTCCAAGAAAAGGATGGTCAAATTGAACAAATTGCGCTTCGAATTACTTTCCCACCTACCGTACAGTTCAGATTTAGCCCTAAGTGACCGCTGGCTGTTTGCAGACCTAAAAAGAATGCTCCAAGGAAAGAAGTTTGGCTCAAATGAAGATGTGATTGTGAAAGCTATGAAGCCTATTTTGAGAGCAAAAATAAATCATTCTACGAAAAAGGTATTAAAAAATTAAAAGATCGCTGGACTTAATGCATGTTTTTTGAAGGGGAATATCTTGATAAATAAAATTCAATTTTACCTAAAAGTTGTTATTTCATTCGTTAGGGCGGGGATTTATTGAGTTATGTGTTATGAAAACCCGTCCGGATTCAAATACAACGTTATGTCAAAATTTCAGAGGAAATGGTCAAGTACTTTCAGAGATTACTGGCTTTGAACAAACACACATTTACATTTTTATTTACATAGATATAATTAATTTTGAAACTAAAGTTTTATAAGTGAAATTAGAGAAACTTTATTCAATTTCAAATGTGATAGATCATTTTAATAAAAATGTAGTGTGTACTGATTTTTTTTAAAAAAAACGCCAATAAAAATTAAAGAAATATTTACTTATTGAATTATATATATTTGAATTTTTCATATTTATTTCAAGCAAATAAAGAGCTTTTAGTTGTTCATACAAGTCTCTAAAATGAATAAGATGAATTTAATAAAGAATTTTTAAGAGAAGTAAAACCATAAGTCAGAAAAATTGCAATATGTTACACATTCATATTTGCAAATAAAGTTTTTTAAAAAAAATGTGAGTTCCTTTCATTGATAAGCTGTCTGTATCTGTATATACGATGATAGCCACATATATGAGGTTAAACTTTGCAAGTGAGATCAAGACCATAACGTTTCTATCACATGTCTTGGTAAATTCAATTAAAACAAGAACTAATTAATTATTAAGCAAATTAGACATTTGAAGTTAGTAATAAAAATTTTATTTTGTTAAAACTGTACAATTTACCTCCATCTTTAAACATGATTTCATCAATTCATCAGCCACTTTAATGCCATTCTGAAAAGCCCCATGGGCAGAAGAAAAAGAAGCTTTATCATATGCTTCTCCAGCAAACAAAACTGAAGGCCACTACAGGAAAAGAAAAACAGAGCTGAATACTACCATTTACTATACTATATCATTACTTAACATCATACAAGAATAATTTAGTAACCTCAAATTTTCCTCGGTTCTTTGAATCACTAGTAGAATACAAGGGATGTTGAAGATCTGACAAAGAAGTACCTTTCTTATAATAATTAGTAGTTCTACTACTGTAGGAGCCCCGTATGTATGGATTGCTATACCAAGATGACCTAAAAAACAAATTTTTAGTGATTTAAAGCGAAATCCTTTATAGAGGTATAAATCTAAACAGCAAAATATTATTTATTTCAATAATCAAACTCTATAAAATTATACATAGTGCCGGCTGCTATTACCAAGCCGCAAGATAGACGGTGTTATGCTCTGAACGTTTTTCCGCATGTCTGATGGCACAAATTTTGTGTTCGCTTGGTAAAGAATGCTCTACGAAGACTTATGAAATGTTGAAGCATGTGTAAGGCAGTGATACACTATCGTGAAAGCAAGCTTTTGAGTGGCATCGACGTTTCAAAGAAGACAGGGAAACTGTCGAAGACGACAAACGCCCTGGACGTCTGCAGACTTCCAGCACCACTGAAAACATCGACAAGGTTTTCTGCGATGGTACGTAAGAACAGGCTTCAAACAATAGCGCAAATAGTAGAAATAGTCGAGATATCCTCGGTCACATGTCAGAGGATACCGATTAAAGATCTTAACATGCATAGGGTGTGTCGACACATTGTTCCCCGCACGTTGAATGAAGACCAAAAGGCATTCGAATGGAAATGGCGAGAAACTTGATCTCGCTGGTTGACAAAGATCCTTCCCTACTTGAAAAATTTGTTACTGGAAAAGAGGGGGTTTTTATGCGACCCTCAAAAGAGAACATCGGCAACGTGGAAATCACCACAATCTCCAAGCAAGCAGAAATTCCGCCAAGATCGCTTTAAAGGGAACGTCATGCTAGAGGTGTTCATTCTTTGATATCCAGGGTATTGTGCATCAGGAATTGATCCCTGAAGGACATGCCGTAAACACTCCTGCGTCGTTTTGCGTGAAATGATCCTAAAGAGGCTAAAATTGTGGTCTGAGCTTTTGCACGACAACGCTTCTGCACATCGATCCTACCTCGTCACTGACTTTCTTGCGAAAACGAAAACAATTGTTTTGCCACATCTTCCTTAGTTCCCTGATCTCAACCCCTCCGACTTCAACCTCTTTCCTGAACTGGCACGTCGCTTGCAGTGTCATCTATATCGTCATGTTGCGAGGTCCATCAGGGATTGATATGGTAATAGGGAAAAACGACTGGACTGGCCCTTATAAAATCCAGAATTGAATCCTAAAGAAAACCTCTGGGATGAGTTGGATCTCTAAATTAAGAGGTGAAGCAATCGTCCAAAACCGGTGAAAGAACTTGCAAGTGTTTTCCAAGCCCCCGAGTGGAAGAAAATGCCACTGTCCATCACCTCATAACTTGTAAAATGCATGACTCAGAGTATAGCAGTAATTACCACAGGTGAAGGCTCTGCCATTAATTGAATATAAGTAAATTTTGTTTACTTCTTTTATCACAGGTGTCCGATTACTTACTGGTAGACAGTATATATATATATATACAATTCATAAATATATACAAAATAGTTATAAACCTAAGAAAACTAGTCAAGATATTAAAAAGTATTAGCCACAGTAGTACTACAGCAAACTTCTGGTTTAAACAAAGTTTTGCGGCTAGCCAACCTTCACCTTTATTTGCCAATACTCTGGGCCATAAGGAAAGTAAGAAATATCAAGAGAAGTTTAACTATTACAAATAAAACCACAATTTATTACTATAAAACGATAAAATTATAGCCTATAATAATTACTAGTATATGTTAAAATCAATGCTAAAAAAATTAGATGAAAAAACTTATTAAATGAGTACAGCAACAACCATTTTTTCCATACGATATAAAGGAGTACATCAGTAACACATAAAATTAGTAAATTATGATAAAATAACATTAAGTCTATATATATACAGTTAAAAAATCTAAATATTGTTTTAAAATTTATAGAAAAACAAAAGTGCACAACCCAGACATAAACAATTAATTTTAAATAAAATATATTATTATTAATTTATTGACCCTGTAGCGCCATCTATCAATTAACTGTACAACTAATTAAAAATGCTATTGTTATCACATATGTCATTACACTGAGAACTGCAAGAGATATAACTGTAAATAAAATTGGCAGGGTATCCATGTTCAATACAATATTTAATAAAGTTATTAAAATTTAAATATATAGTAAATTTATCACTAACTAATACTTTATTACAGAAAATGTAATCAAAAATAATATTTCTATATATATATATATAGATATAGATAAATTCTAATTCCAGTATGGCACTTTAAGAATATTAAAACAAAAATCATCTCTTATTTATATATATATATATATAAACCAAAAAAACTAAACCAAACATAACTAAAAAAATGCAATTTAATGAAAAAAAATTTATCTTTTACAAGCATACGATATTAACACAAACAAAGAATTTCACATGAGAATAAGAATAAACAGAAGATTAAATAATGTTCTACCATTTTGTTAACTTGGGGGAAAAAATTTACTAATACTCTTCCAGGCACAAGCATTTTATATCAATTCAGCACTAATTTTAAGAAGCCAAAGAGATCATTTGGAAACATAGAAATGAAGACTCTTTTTCATTTCATAATGAAGTATTTTATTTCATAAATTTATCTGTTAAATATTTGCTGCACATAAAGTAATAATTTTATTAATACAGAAATTGTTTATTTAAACATAATAATAATATAAGTTTTTTTAATAAAATTTTCCCATTCTATCAACTTTTTATAGTCAATTACTAGATTATAAACTCTGTTGAGTATTGCAACCAATAGTTTTACTGATAGTGATAGTTTTTAACTAGGCAGTTTCATTTTACAAGTGCGAGATATAACAAATGGATTACCAGTTTTCATTTTTAATAATTCCTTCTGGAAAAGAGAAATGTAATACGTTGTTATTCACAAACCAAAGCAACATGATATAAAGGCCCATAGTTAAAAATGTAGAAGATTTAATTAATTATAAAAGCATAAGGTTTAAATAAAATTTCAGATAAACCACATTAACTTTAATTTGAAAAATTTTATTTTAGAAGGAAAAAAAGTCACAACAGTAAAAGATATTAGGAGCATTCAGTAGTAAAAGTATATAGGGGCAAATTTCAAGTGAAAATTAAAAATACATTGGAAATTAATACATTTTTAAAAATACCTTAATACTTTGCTAGGATTTGGAATATCTGGGCGCTTTAGGAAGATTCTCAAAAGGTCAGAGCAGACATTTCCAACTGTTTCTTCATCAATAGATTCCATCATTATAGCTTCTTTACCACCTATCCACCCCAAAAGGATATTAGGATATTTCTGTACAACATCAAATCCACTGATACTGTGAATCCATGGATTCTAAATTTTATGAAGCAAAAGTATTAGTGAGACATTAAAATCAGTACAGAATAAAAGATTTCAAAATTTTGAAATTCAAAATCAAACTAGGTCCATTACTATATATGAGGGTTGTACCGAAAATAAGTTCTGTCAGTTTTTTCCCAAGGGAAGCTGTATTATTAAAAGCAAAAACTCAAAAGTCACACATAAAGGCAGTATTTAGACATTTTACCTCATAGTCTCCATCGATATTGATACATTTAATGTAGTGAAATAAATTTCAAGATAAATATACAACAATCAGGGGCATTTTAAGGTATGGGGCAACTGGGGTCGGCCTCGCTCACAATGGGGGCTTCGTCTTGCTCTCGACTCAACCTTAATAAGATCATGATTAGAATAATTTCAACCGTCAAATATGTTATTTCCAGTTGTATTCTCAGAAAAACTGAGAATTTTGGACGATATGTCAACTGGCTACACTTGATGACCGTCGTCTCCGTATAGGCTTAGGCTAACCACCATACTCCATCATTACTCATTCAGTCAAAAAGTGGCAGTTGATTGAGCTGGTTTGTGCGATTGTAAATCATGCAAATCGTTTGTTTGTATGAGTATTTGACGATTTGTCTACTTTTAAGGGTCACAGGTGGGGCCTACATTTGTGTAGGGGCCCAGGGTCTCAAGAAGTTGCTGCCAGCGATTTTAGAAAGTATTTCATAACTTGTTGTACTTCGTTTTTTACTGAAGTGAGGTCACGATAGTACTACTTCAAAGCAAGAAAACTATCAAACCTTAATGGGATAAGATTGGGGTTGTAATCCGGGCATATTAATCTCTGCTATACCAAACGAGGAATGCATCCCACATTCTTGCATTATCTTTCAAGTACAAAATCCTTTGATTCAAGAATCCTAGTTTCTTGTATCGAAGGGCGAATTTTAATTTGCTTAATATTTCTAAGCTGGTTTTCACTCATTCCAGCACACTGGCCTGCAGGCTTATTTTTATTTTTTGGTATTCTGTGCATGTGTCATTGCTCCCCTGTCGTGAATTTAGAATTTTTTTTCTTTTGTTATGGCAATTGAATTTTAATTATTTCGTAATACAACTTCCCTGAGAACTGACTTAACTTACTTTTGGAGCATCTTTTGGGATCTAAATACACACACACCATATATTTTCATGAATAAGCCGAGAATTCTTGGAAATCTTTTAAAGGTAAAGTAAAGGAGTTGGCTGATATACAGATCCACTACTTCAAAAAAATGTAATTTTGGAAAAATGTATCTCTTTTTAAAGAAAAAACATATTAATATCTTTTAACTTGCTGGGTATTTGAAATGGAATTTTTATTCTTAAAAGGAAAACAAGTCACATAAATCTTCTAAATTTAGAGTCAGAATCCGAGTCTCTGTATAAATCTTAAAATTTACATTCAGTCATTGGGCTTACTCATAGGGAAGTTGGTATACTATTTTCTGTTAGTTTTGGCTATTTTAGTATTTAAAACTTCTTACATACTTCTAAGTCTGTAAATTATTATTTTATATTAAAAGATTACAAGGTTTTTGTATTAAAAACTAATTTTAGTTTCTTTCTTTTACAGAAAACTTTTTTTAAAGTACTTTTTATTTTGGTCAAATATAACCAAATATAGGGGAAAGTTGGCTCATTGAAACTATTAGCTCTGCCTTATTAGCCCTAAGCATAAGAATTTTCTTTCGCATAGCTGTAGCTCTCTATTTTGATCGCTATTGTCTTGCTATATTCATATATATTGTAATGAACTCAGTTAGAATCACAGCAATTTAGCATGCGTGCATATATATATATGGGGGGGGGGAATAATATTAGCATCACTTTTAAAGTAAAAAAAGTAAACAAAATGCTTGCATAAATAATTAACGTATGTAAGAAATTGAAACACACAGTGATATTCCTGTTTATAACAATCAAAATAAAAGAAATGAAAGTGAAAAAAAAATTTTACTTAATTTTTTTAATATTTACTGATTGTACTTTGGATATGTTAAGAATATGTAATTAACAAAATAATTGCATTTGTAATGAAAAATAAAAAGTTTCTATCACAAAATCATGCCATATTAATTTAAAAAATAAGCATTATTTAAAATATGTGTATTACATTTTATTTTTCTTAAAAATATCACAAAATCCTTACTTGAGCTGAAAGTTTTTCGCACTGCTGAGTTCTTGCATCTTCCCAAACAAGTTGAAAACCCACATCATCAGATTTCCAAAATGGCTTATCATATATTAAAAGAATCTTATTAACAGTTCCAAATCCAACATTAGCAAGAGCTTCTACTTTGTTTTGAGGTAAGGGTGGGGAAAAAAACGAATCTATATTTTCTTTTAAGAATCCAATAGATGCAGTAACAATAACACTATCAGCATAAAATCTTTCTCCATTGTCACATTCAAGAAGAATGGGAAAACTATCTTCTGGTCGACTTTGAATGAAGATCTGGTTATAAAAATCATTTAAATTATTAGACCACTTGATGCATTTCACTGGTGTTTTGAGGTGTATTATATCATTTGGTAACTGAGAAAGAACAGTGTCTAAGAAAGAGTGGAATCCATTAGAAAATTCTATGTGGTAAAATTCTTCAGGACAGTCATCCCATTCAGTAAAACTTTGCACAGCAATATCATTTAAATCATGAGCAGCATTGTCAATTGATTCAAATTTCATGCACCAATTAAACAATGCTAACTTAATATCAATATTGGAGTCATCAGAGAACTGAGAGATGTACGACGAGAAAGCTCTACAAAAAAATGTTGAAACTGAATCAATCTTTTTGGTGTCATACCGTCCTTCTTCTAATTTCGATTTCAAATCATTTACTATTTCCTTTACCTCTTCAACAAGAGAAGTTTCAATCACATTTCCATTACAAGTACAAAAGGTACCTTTACCCTCACAGGCCGATTCTTCCAATACCTCAGGAACAAGTTGATTAGATTTTGAAAAATTGAAAAGGAGATTATCACAGCCATGAATCCATTGCGCACCTAACTCCAGAAAACAATCATCTGTTGAAAATAAAATTAAAGCTTAAAAAATAATTAAAAATGTTTCAATTTTAAAAAAAGATAAATTTCATGAGAAATAAAATGATGTACTTTGTAACTGATTACAAAAGAAATATAGGAAAATGTATTCTTAATTTAATATACAGGGTGTCTACAAATTAGATGGGCAATTTTGTAAATTAAAAACTTCTGAAATATTAAATTAAATTAAACCGTTTAATGTCAGACTAGTAGTAATATATCCAAAGTTTCTTTTGTAAATGGCGTTAGATGTCATAATTTAAGAATTTGGGGGTAGGAAAATCAGTATGCCATCCTAGAGCATCAGTGAGATCCTCGAATGTTTTCGGCCCATTTTTCTTTGCTGAAAAGACGGTTACAGGAATTATTTACCTGGACAGATATTCGTTATGCCAATCATCAAAGAAAAATGACTGGAGTTTATATTTTTCAAAAGGATGGCACATCTTATCACTACCCAACAGTGTTACATCTTGCCTCAATGCTGAGGCTATCAGATTCCAGATCTTTCATGACTGGATTTCAGTGCATGGGATTTTTATGGATGTACAAATTTCCATGTATACACTCTGCCATTTCTGAACTAAAATCACGAGTGTATGCCATAATTAACTTGATTGATAGAAACATGCTGACAAATCTTTGGCAAGAACTGATTTACTGATGGGACATTTACAGAGTAACAAAAGGAAGCTTCATCAAACATTTGGAATAATGGTAAATTCGGGACTATTTCTATTTCTTACAGCAATAGGCATTTTACTTTTTTTTCCTGTAAATTACATGTAATAAATCATTCTTTTTACCCAACTAATTTGTACACACCCTGTACAGTGAACAAGAAATAAAATCTCAGGTAAAATGAGGAATTTAGCAGATGAGTGATATATCCACCTACACTAAAACATCTCAGTACCTTAATGCATAGTTTGTGCAAAACATAAAATAATTTTTCACATTGAAATTCCTGTTCTATAAAGGTGGTATAAATTGTTAATTTTAGGATAATAGTGCAGAAATTGAATACCTAATGTTAAAAAACATCTATATTTTATTGATGAACAAACAGCGACACAAAAGGTACATCACAAACACAAATAAACTACCAAGTGCACAAGGTACATTAAGACACACACATAAAAAGCATTTGTTGTTCGCTCTAGAGATCTTATCTATTTATAGTCTTGGTCAACCAGAAGCAATTGAAATCTTATGGTTTCCAGTAAAGGCTTTTCTGATTGGTCCAGATACGCGGGTGATGCAGGATTGCATCATCCTGATTTAAAAACGCTGAAGTTTTAGTTTTGGAGGAGGTAAGGTTATGATTATTTCAAGTTAGGTGGACAAACTAGAAATTTAACTATCATGCGAAGTCTTGGAGGGCCTAAGACCATTATGAATCAAAATCCATCAAGAAAAATTTACCAGTATTACACAAACACACACATTAAACAGTGATAAAGAAATGAGACACCTGGCTGCAGTTTTATAAGAAATGTTAAAATGCACATTTGAGGAACTTGATAAATAAAAGTACTTTTCAAACTGCCTGATTCTGAAAATTTTTTAGATGCATTACTTAATTAAAATTACAGCTCCTTTACTTTTCTGGAGACTTTTTTTTTTGTAGAATTCTCACTGATAATGCAGTAAAAAATTAGAAAACATTAATAACTCATATTTTTTAGAGACACTTAAACATGCTATTTCAATCTTACAGTTTACACCCACAGTTTGAAGCAGATAAAGAGCAAGAAAGAAAACCACTGATTGAATCCTCCTTATTTATTGATTATTTTTATTAGCAATTTTTCAACGATTTCATGCTATGACATTTCACTTTAATGAATGACACATCATTTACAAATTGCATGTTGCTAGATGTTAATGAGGATAAATGTAGCAGCTTTTTGGTCTAATTCATGATTTATAAATCATAAATCTGAGTAGAATTCAAGTTATGAAAACACTGGTACAAAAATCTCATACGTTGCATAATTAATATACCAAAAATTATAAATTGAGAACATAAAACCAAGGTGAAATTCAATTTTTATAAAAATATATATGAACTTACTAAATCGGACAGTTGATATGCGACCTCCAACTTTATCTTGAGCTTCTAAAATTGTAATCTTCGAGAAATTATTTTTATACAATTGCAGAGCACATGAAAGGCCAGATATTCCAGCTCCCACAATTACTACATGGAAATTATCTCGTACACTTTTTTCGTTTAATGATATATCAGCCATCACTTCCAAATTATTTATTAGATTTATTGGGTTTCTGAAAACAGATCAAACACAAAGGAGCATTTTAAAATGAGTTAATACAATGCTATAAACTGTGTAATTTGATTCTAATAATACAATAGTTCATCTAACTACCATCCTATATGTAATGCAATGTAAAAAAATAGCACCCTTTTATTCTTTAATTATGCAGAAACATATATTTATTCTTGAACTTGACATATTTATACAGTCAGACTTCTATTTAACGAAGTCGCTAAATCCCGAAAAAAATTCGTTATGAAGAAAATTCGTTAAATGGAGATTATCTTTTATTGTACTTTAGAAATACTTTAGAAACCACATAAAACAAATTTTAAATTCATAAACACTATATTAATATTTTAAAAAATAATTATTCACACACTTTTTTTTTGTAAATTAATATCTTTTTCATTTTATAAATTTTACTCATCAAAAATACATCTACAAGGAAAAACAAACAGAAAAAAAGCAATGTCCTAGAATACTCTGTATTTTCAACTTTTAAAAATAATTTACATTAAAATGTATTAATTTTAATGACATTTTCAATTTTAAGCCTACAAATCATTTTAAACAAACACCCAGTAAAACTAGTTCAAGGCCACTGATCATAAAATGGGTAAAAAGAGAATCTTAAATGTCCAGAAATACTTTTAAAATGGGGAAAAAATCGAATCACATGAGAAAAAATTCGTTAAATAGAAAATGCACTTGGATTATTGGAGGTGATTTTACAAAGAGAACAGAAATATACTCTAGGATCCGGGAAAAAGTTTGCAAAATAGAAAAATTCACTAAAGCGAAATTCGTAAAATGGAGATCCGACTGTATTTTATTGCTGTTACATAAATTCTTAATGTGTAAATAAATTTGCAAAAAAAAAGTTGTACAAAAAACATACTTTTAACAAACTAGTCATGTAATATTTTTTAGCAGAGGTACTTATATTAAAAACCAAACTTTTTGATTATGAAAATTTAAATTAATACTACCATTGCATTCAAAAGTTCTAGATGAGAGAAAAAAATTCTTCTCCACACAGCATTATTTTTTCCCAGTAGAATGATAGGTAAATCTATGTTCACATTTAACAACAACAACAAAAAAAAAAAAAATCACAAGTCATATTTTTAAGTTTTATTATGAAAGTTTTCAGAATTATATACGTTCTGCTTATGAAATTTCAGTTAAAGACAAAGCATTTATAATTGTTCGAAGTTTTTTCTAAATATTATTCTAAATGCTTTAATAGATAGTTATTTCATACTTTTAAAAATTTCTAATGGGGCTGCGGATTGGTACTTAACCATTTAAGACCTAGTACATTCCCCTGAAAGTTGGTATTTTTTAAGTGCGGCACCATACAGGTGGTCTACCAATCACCGCAAGTAGTTTTGGCGGCCAGTTTTCTCCCCAGAGGAAGGCACCTGAGCTTTAACAATGTGAAATGAAACTAGATTCTAATTTTGTCGAGAGCATCCAAGCCAAACAGGCACTCAAGAGATCTTTTACATGTCGCATAATCATACGACATGAAAATCCAACGTCTTCGCCACGGTCGAACCCGCAAGCTTGGGCGTACAAGACCAGCACCAAATCAACTACGCCACTCTTAGCCGGCTTATTTCATAAAATAAAAAAATAATAATTTGTTTATAATTCTAATATTCTCTTTCTAGTACAAATTTAAAAAAAAAAAAAAAAAAAGAGTAACTATTGAATGAGAGCAAGGAGAAAAAAAATACCTATAATGTTGAAATATTCTTTCAGCTTCACGTATCCCAGTTTCATATGCTCCGTGTACTGTAGAAAAATATTTTTCGTGCGTCGCCTCCCCTGCGAACAATAATATAGGATGCTAAAAACAGAAATCCACCCATTAATTTCATTTTTTAAAGGAAACATTTGTTCTTTCTATATATGAGAAATAAACGAGCAAAAGAAATTATATACATGAACAAAACTTTAAAAGCGACATTTTAAAATCCCAGAAAACATAATTACTAAAACGTACATAATTATTAATATCCAATCCATTATTTTTCAGTTAATGATAATAAACTAAATCATTTTATCTGGCGCAAAAAAGTATGACTATTGCCCAATTTGGTACTTCGTACTATCGCAACAATCGCCACCGTTCAAGATAACTCGCCAAGTTGGCAATCCCAATTTCGTGTGAATGAGTGAGTAAATATTAACGTCGCGCTGAGGGCTTTTGGCGACGGTCCGCGTAATTTTGAACCATGGTCAAGTGACGCGGACGACACCTGAGCTGGCACCCCCTCTCCTAACTACCACACCAACGGGAGGACGTTTGAGCTCTCGACAGATTTAACGTGCATCGCCCACCCTCCAGGTCGGATCTCTCACGCTGCCGACGGCTAGTGGTGATTTTTTTTTCCAGAGCATTTCGGTATCTGACTTTTTTTTATCTGTGCTAGACGAAAAAAAAGAAAATACAAGAAAACGAAAATAAAAACATAGTACCGGTCGTGAGCCCGTACAGACCTGCTAGACCACTTGGCTACCGCGGCCACACCCAATTTCGCATGTCGCATGCTCTGAATTTGCAATCATGTGCTTCGTTTCATATAATGTCGCCAATTTGTTGCGATAGTACGTAAGTAAATTTAATTTAATTTTTAAAAGTTAACACATTGTTTTAAATAATTTAACAAAATTCACTCAAATTCAGGCAAAGCTAGAAAAGTACGCGCGCGATGCCGATATATAAATAAAACCAAGTAAAAGCTACAATTAAAAGTGAGATATTGCAATAATTTTCTTACCTTACATTGAGAAGTAAAAAATACACAAATACAAAAGGTGCGTGTAGACTATATACAACAGAAAATGGATATAAGGTTTTATCTTTACACAATCAAGTTCTACAACATCGAAACATCTGTACAAGACAATTCAATATATAAAAGATAAAGTTTTACAGTTGTTTATAGGATACATAACTTGATAAAGTAAAATATATTTGACAACAAATAGTACACACGATTCACATCACAATACATAACACGCAGGAAAACAAAGCACACAATGCAAGCGTAATATACTATTCTTTATTACAATTACATCTTTCATAGAAAGTTTTATTGTTAAAGTATTGAAAGTTAATGTGAAGAAAATTTTCTGCGAAAAAAAATATTGTACGTTTAATATAATTCACAATTTTTAATCGAAAATACTGATAGAAAATTTAAAGTAACCATGACATTTTTATCACATATTACAAGAAGATATTTGTTCAAACAGTTTGCGAATAATCGGTATTTGATCTATGGAATATAAGTAAACAATACATAACTTTTGTTAGCATATAAAATCCTGAAATCAAATTATTATATTATATTCTGGAATAAAAATTGTTTTGCTATTTTTAAAAGTTATGACTGATATTAAGCGATAGTTTACTTTTAAGGTACAGGGTTCGCAATAATTTCGGTAAAGGACTAGAATCAAGGTTGTCCTTTCAGCTTCCCTAATCCATAATGGAAAAAGACGAGTTGTCCTGGGTCACATACTGAAATACAAAAACTCGATAGTACTAGCTGTAAAGGAAAGTTATGTCGGTTTTTTATTAAAAAAAATCACTTTTTGTTTAAAATTCAATCTAAAATATAATGCCCTTTGTTTGTTACAACTGTCTGCCAACTACTGTCTAACCCCTTGGAAAAGATGTCCTCTGTTTTGGAGACAAAGTATTCTTCCACTACCCCATTTGGGCACCCTCATAATTTATATATTTATTTCCACCAAGAAAGTTTTGCAGCGACCTGAACGGATAATAAACAGATGGTGCAATATGAGGAGTATATGCTGGCCGAGGTAAAATTTCTCAACCAAACTCAACAATTTTTTATGCAATGTTTCTTGCTGCGTGTAAGCAAGCGTTGCCGTGATGAAGAATCACACCCTATCTATTGGCCAAAGATGGATGTTTATGTTGAATTTTTTTATTCCAAACATCAAGTTGCGAACAGGAACGACTATTCCATTTTCTTTTAGCAACTCACAGCGTACTATACCCTTGCTGTGTCTCACCAACAACACAACATAACCTTCTTCTGATGCACGCCACCTTTGGATGTGGATGGTGGTTAGGGTTTGACGACTTTTCAAACCCGGTTTTTAAAATAAATTTGTCACATTTCAAAATAGGTTTTTAAATTAAAAAAAAAACGGTTTAAAGAATT
Organism: Trichonephila clavata; assembly: GCA_019973975.1. Classification (NCBI taxonomy): domain Eukaryota; kingdom Metazoa; phylum Arthropoda; class Arachnida; order Araneae; family Nephilidae; genus Trichonephila; species Trichonephila clavata. Next base: position 44,179 of record BMAO01031824.1, read on the forward strand.
TATATTAATGTAAAAAATTAATTTTAAACTTACATGATTTGCTATTCATTCTATGCAACAGGCAACAAACACGTTATTTAACGTTGCGAGTTGTGTAGGAAAGTGCTTGTGCACTGCGCACGTAGATAAGACGTGCCTGACCGATTTATTTTATGTTAGTACGTAGGGTAGACCGGGCAAGATGACTATGTTAACAATTTTTTGTTGTTTATTAATTTATTTTTAAGGATAGTAAAATTAATTTTACATGAACTGTTAGAGTAGTCCTTTGTAGTATAAAATATATTACCATTTAATTTTTCAAATAAAAGGATAATTTTATTTTTTCATAACATTAACAAACGTACGAAACACTGAAAAAGGTTGAACATATTTCATCTTTTGAATATGTTACATAGTTTAACAAATGATAACAGTGTTTTTACATCTTACAAAGTATCAAATTGAGCGTAATGCGTTGTAACGTAATGTTGAAATGTTTAATTGTGCAGCTAACAATAGTCACAAATAAAAATGCATTTTCATAAGTGGAACATTCCTAATGCCACCACTCTTGGCATATACAGCACTGAATCCATTCTTCTGTTGGAGGGTCACAATATTCCTCTTCACAAGCAAGACATCTTATAACACCGTCCTTTGAAGTTGATGCAACTGGAATGTTTGCCTGGATTTTTTTTATAGCGTACAGGAACTTAGTTTGAGTTTTTTTTTACTCCCTTTTTAGTTTCATGAGCTTCTTTTCTCTGTTTTTTTAAGACTTCCTGTTCTTCCTTCTGCTTTTCCCGTTGTTCTAACATTTCATTGATGGGTGTGCCTGTAAGAATGCCTGAGCTCAGTTTTTAGATTTTTCTTTTTTTCTCACATGTTGCTTTAGGCAATGGTTTGAAATAAAAAACACTAACATGCTTCTTTGGTACATCGGAATCAGCATTTGCCATAAGGTCTGGTTCTTCTGGAGGGTTTATACGTTGGTTTTCTACTATGAGGGTCTGAGGATTAGCTCTATTATTCTCAGTTTCATCGCCAACAGCATCATGGTCAGTAGTTTTTGCCGCAGCATAGTCATGTTCGCTTAACACAAGAGGATTATAAGGCTCGATCGCACATTCTTTAAACCCTTTCGACGGCATTTCCAATTGTAGTTGCTTTGAAATAAGTGGTGCTCAAAAGCTCATCAATATTTGTGTCTGTGGTATGGATGGATTTTGGATGAGTGACCATAAAGTTGTCACATGCTTGGTTGTAGCAGGTTTTTCATTGGTCAAAAAATGACACAACAAGGGGCTGGAGACAATGTGATGTGTGGAGACCCAACCATGATGATGTTTTTCACTCTGCAATATAAGATAGTCCGCAAAGTTATATGAGTTTTGTGATTGTCAATAATCAACAGAGTAGTAGATTCTTTGCTTGGTTTCACATGAAGATAAAGTGCTTCAAAAAGAGAAAAAGGTGCCTCATCGTTCCAGCCATTATCACTACAATGGCCTACAATTCCTGGTGGGGCTCTTCCTACAAGTTCAGAAAGCATTAGTTTTCTAGCAAAAATCAGAAAAGGCGGCAGGTAAAAGCCAGTAGCTCTAATGCAACAAATTGTTACATTCCTTCCTCTTTAGGGGGGGCTTAGTGGATAGCAAAAATGTCTTCCTCTGGTCGCCCCCTTTCGAACGAAACATTCCCCGATCCGATGCACCCCTTAGCCCCAGAAGAGATAGAAGTGCAAGCTTACCCAGACAAGCACACAGACAAACAAGTAATTACAGGATTTAATAGAATGGACAACATAGTTAGTTTAATAAATTCCAAAATATGGGGCAAGATGACGAGCTCGTCATCTTGCCCCGAACTGTCTGTTTAAAAATATTCGTCCCCATTGCCATGAAGAAAGGCAATTAATTGCCATTTATTCATAATAATAGGTAGTATTTAAACCAAGTTACTTATAAATATTAAAGAGAAGCGATATGTCTTACCTGTATCTGTAGCAGAGCTTATTTACACATGCATAAAAGTTATATCGTGGAAGCGGAAAACAATCAAAGCTCCACAACTAACACAAAAATGGCGATTTCAGCGTCTCAATACTATTGTTTAACGAACGAGCAAAAGGAGAGCCAGTAGTGTGTTCGTTTGATGCTACTACCTAGTGGAATACGGAAAAATTAAGACATTTGTCATCTTGCCCCGGTTTTCCCTATGTGCAATCCGTCACGAGTCACACAACAGGTTCGCTTAATATAATAAAGTGAAAATTGGAAACAAAAATATAAAGTTGCTCTATTTGGTAAAAATAACGTAAGTATGAAGTATGTTTCTAATTTCTATGTTTGCCTTTTCTATTTTACATTTTAAAACTTTAATTTTACTATAAAAATTTCTTTTCTCAAAAATTAATGTAAAATAAAGAGTTCCAGTTTCTGTCTAATGGGGTTTTAAATAAAACATAAGGTGTTAAAATAATCCATATTTTCTTTCACAACGTTTCGACATAAATTATGTCTTTATCAAGCTTCGGAATTAAATCAAGAGAAAATAAGTGTTTTTTTTTTAAAAAATTCCTAAAAAATGTGTAGATTAGATTATTTTAAATTGCCTTAATATTAATAGAAAAATAATAAAATTGCAAAATAAACAAAAATATTTAATAACTTTAATTTCCTTCTTAGTAAAAAATGAATAAGTCGAAGTTTGTCAAAAAGTTAGGGATACACAAGGCAATCTGCGATCATTGTAATAAAATGTTGAGCTACATAATCATTTGAAACTACTCATCAGAGTAATGCTTTTTTAAAAAAAAGAAGAAGCTGTGGAAAAATTAATTCATAAGTTTCTTGAAGACCCTGAACGAAAAAAGACACTGAAAGCTGAATTTTCATTATTTGAGGCGACGAATAAAAGAACGAAAAACTTAAGATTTGTTATGTGATGCCCTAAAAACTATAAAACCAAGCTCCGTAGCTAGCGAACGAGTTCTTTCAATTTCAGGCAATATTGTGTCCAATATAAGAACAAGACTTAGCAAGACCGCGTTCAGTGACTATTTTATGATTTTAAAAATCTTATTAGGAGAAATTAAAATTAGCGAAAATAATATAAATATTATTTGAAATTTTTGTTTGAGTTTTTGTTACTTTGTGTAAGTAGTATGTACATGGAATGTATTCCAACCTTTTTTGGCTCGCATACCACTTGATTGAACATCATGCTAAATTGTATCATTTTGTAAAAATGATTGTATTTCGTGAAATTTGTTATTATGAGTGTGTTTATTTATTTGCATTATACATCTAATAGGTTGACCCTGTATTTACATTACATGAGGCAAAGCACACTGAAACACGCCTAAACGTCAGGCCGGATCAGTGGCGCACATAGGAATTCTTCAAGGAGGTGAGTATGTGCATACATTGATACCCCCCCCCCCCCAATACGAAACAATAACCATTCAACAATTGTAATACACACGCATGATCGTGCGTAACACTTGTTGGAGTTGGAAGGTATGAAACAGCGGTTGCAGAATAAACGAAAGAAATGGGTTAATGGCCTCCCTCTTATCTATACAGGCCTTGCAGCGTGATGCCATACTTGAAGTAAGGCAGTTTATCAATTCTTGTGGCAATTGGTCCCACCCGTTTAGCAACGTTGTTTTCATTTCCTGGACATGCTCTATAGGATTGAGGTTTGGAGACTTGGCTGGCCAATCTATACGGCGAATATCCTCACTCTCTCGTCGACTAGAAGAGCTCTATGTGGCCTCGCGTTATCGTCCATTAAAATGAACTCGGGGTCACATGCACCCCAGAAAAAGCGAACATAAAGCTCCAAGATCTCCTCCCTATACCTCACACCAGTCACACAGCCTCTTTCAATGACATGGAGAGGTGCACGGCCATCTGACATGATGTCTGCCCAGACCATTAAACCTCCTCCGTCATAATTGGAGGGTGGGTAGCGGGTCCCTGGTTCTCGCTATATGAACATACGGCAAGAATCGGGGTTTAGGCTGAAGCGGGACTCATCGGTGAATAGAACGGTCGCCCATTGATCCATACTCCAACCTCTATGAAGTCTGCACCATGCTAAACGGTCTCTTCTGTTTGTAGACGAGAGTGGTATGCAAACAGCAGGTCTTCTGGCAAACAGCCCTCTCTGGCAAACAGTGCGCACACAAGAATTTTTCAAGGGGGAGAGGGTCCACAGTCGAAAGTCCACTATACTCGTATCATGATCTAATAAGCCGCCCAACATATTCTTTTGATTTTGTCGATTTTCGGGAACAAAAAACAGTAAAAAATTAACTAAGTAATGCCTAATTAGCATTAACCAATAAAATTAGTTATTAATAACAAATATTCAATGAAATTTTACGTACTATGTACGTAAAATTATAATTATTATAATCAATCGAAAGAAAATCAAAGGCTTTGGGGGGAGGAGGGTTCGGACCCGAGCCCCCCCCCCTCTTGTGTGCGTCACTACTCTCCCCAGAAGTCTTTTTGAAACAGTCACCCTTGATACACGGGTTCCTATGGCTGCATACAAGTAACGAAAGAGCTAAGAAGCTGTAGCCCGTATGTTACGTCTCGCTATAATCAACAAATGGCGATCTTCTCTGACCGTTGTGGCTCTTGGACGACCTTGCCCGGGTTTTCCCGCGATGGATTCAGTATCCTGGAACTATTTCCATAAGTTACACACGACGCTGGGCGTTAAATTGAACTCTCTACAAATCTGGACTTGACATTGGCCTGTTTCTAGCCTCCTCACAATTCGCCACCTGATTCCATCATCTAAACGTTGGTAGTTACTCATTTTTGCTCTTACAATTTGAATTGAACCGATTGCTTCAAAATAACACCAAGAAATTCGCCGAGGTGTGCTGGCGAACACTCTTATAAAAAAGCCTGTTTTTATGTTGGCTCCGCTCACACACACGTGTACGCTTATGTATTTGCCGTACAAGATTTGCATTTTCATCTAGAAGCAGTGGTTTTTCATTCAGTTCAGTTCTTTTCATGCAATTCGATAAAAAATGCAAATAATCTTAATTTATTTCATCAGTGTAATACAAAGCTTCCGGCAAACTAATATGTATATTAATGGATTTTTTACCTCTAACACGAGACGCGAACATCGCTTAACACGAAAAGGTTTCCCTTCTGGGAATGAAGAAAATACGGAAAACATCAAACCCTTAATGAAATGTTTGAGGAACACACTTCGCACATAAATTAAAAATTTCTGAGTTTGTAAAAAAAAACAATTTTCAAACTTTAAAAATTAATTAAAAACATTAAATTAAAAATAAACTTTAAAATTTCATGAAATTAACAATTTTTATCGCATTGTTGAAAACGAGCTTTGATTCTTCTGGAAGGCTCTTTGTTACTAGATTTTGCCTATGGATACAGCAGTGGCTTCAAATTATATTAGGATCTATATTGAAGACGCGTCCCCGAAGACCAATACATAAACCTAACATAGACTTGGCATCATCAGCACACAATCCACAACAGTTTGACCAGCTAATATCTTTCAATATAAAATAATCATCAATAGCTTTAAATATCTCTTCACCCGTTGCGCGCATGGAAAGAAAATGACAAAGTCAAAGATTCTCATCAAATTGATTGTCTTTAATGTACTTAATAACAAGCGATAGAGCATTGTTTGTTTTGTCTGTAATCTCATCTACTTGAATTGAGAAAAATTTACTTTTATTTTATACTCTTTATCACTGTCTTCTCGATATCCTCGGACCATATCGTGAATACTTCTCTATACCATATGATTTGAAAGAGGAATACGATTAATTTTTTGGATATATTTTTGGTCAATAGTAAGTTAACGGCATCCTTTGTACAAAGCAAAATTAACTTTTCTCCTATTTGATGACAATAACCACATTTGGTGATATGGTAGTTAATACAACTAACATCTACTGCACGTTCATTATCCTTATTAGTAGTGGAATGTAAAATGATAAAATAGACACGTTCTTCTGCTCTTCTATACGTTTAAAAAAACCCACAATCTTTGTTTTTGTAATCCGTATATTTTGTATATAGAAGTCGCGAAAGAAACGAAGGCTTCCTTCCTCCAATTTAAAGCACTATATCACACACTACACACTTGGGCTTAGGACATTTATCGTATCTAATATATGAAAAAATCTTATTTTATACATATAATATTTTCTCTAACCGCCTCTGAGGAACTGAAGACAGCGCGATTTCAACGTTTTGCACGAATTTTCAAACGAATTTGTAGAACTCGACAATACATCATTAATCGTGTTTTTGCTTGAGATTTTGAGACGTATTGGTTCTTTACCACTGATCCCTGGCTTATTAAAAAAAAGTTAATCAAATACAGGGATCATTGAATTTTAATAAACAAAGCCCAATACAATCATAAACAATAACCTATCACTTATCAGCCGCAGGGTGAAGTAAACAAGAATGTAGCGCCACCACAACAATAGCGGCGATATCTCATGTCACAGATGGTTAACGGCTAAATTTAAAAGTGCATTAAAAAATATATATTGATTGCTGGATTTTCTATCCTCGATTGCACATATTAGCAACTCTACTGAAAAATATTAATTAAAATAATTTTTACGAACTATAGAAAGAAACGTATCGAATGATATTTTATTTTTTATGCCCGCCATTATTGACTATTTTTTGCGTACCAACAACCAGCAACTCGCGTACCACCAATGGTACGTGCTCCACAGGTTGGAAAATGCTGGTACAGTCGACTCTCGACAATTAAAACCTTTGATATTACAAACCTTTCGATAATTCGAAGTATATGCTCAGTCCCTAGAAAAACTCTTGATATTTCGAACTAAAACAATACGTTTGGGTACACTCAATAATTCGAAGTAAAATCTGTGACTGGCCAGACTACAACACGCAATAATACGAAGTTATCTTATAAAAATTTCGACAACTCGAACTCTCACTAGCATGTACAGTCCTGCAGCAAACAGGTGGGAGCCTACAAGTTTTGTATTGTGTTATCTCTGCCTGTCTTCCCTGTAAGGTAGCCCCTTTAATGACCATCTGTCTTCTACCCCTTTCTTAGGTTCATCAGACGAAAATAAACATTTATTGCTTTCCTTCTTCAAGTGGACAATAGACCAACCACATCTGTAGTCAGCAATCCATATCTTTCGTTTAACATGTGGCCTTGCTACACATTCCGCTATTGTGCAGAAGAGATGCATAGGATTGTGTGTGATAATGTATTGTTTTAATACAGGACTTTTTTAAACTTTTGTAATATATTTATATTGTATAATAAATACTTTTTAAAAATTACTTTAAAATTTTATACATATATACAATTTTTTCCTCATGGGGCTGTGCATCGGCATTTTAAACCTTTGCAGACCTAGTACATTCCCCAGGAGCTGGTATCACTTTTTAGCACTACACCATATAGGCGATACCAATTGCAGCAAGCAATTTTGACGCCCAGTTTTCTCCACAGAGGGAGGCACCTGAGCTCTTGACGATGCGAACCTGTACTAGGATTTAATTTTGCCGAGAGCATCCACGCCAAACAGACACTCTAGGGATCTTTTACATGCCGCATAATCATACGACATGGCCGCTGTCGATTTTCTGCATCATGAAAATTCACCAACTTGGGCCGGGGTCGAACCCGCAACCTTGGATGCAGAAGGCCAGCGACAAACCAACCACGCCACCCAGCCGGCATATATGCACACCAATTGTTGTTTTATTACATAGTTTCAAATCTAAATGTGTTAGAAAAAAATTATCTTCGAGTATTTTGGGAGTTTTTTGCTACCCTCTTGAAAATTCGAAATTTCTCATTGGTCCCTCCAACTTCGAATTATCGAGAGTCAACTGTATATGTAATCTTTAATTTTCCTAAATATTTTGACTTTGATATTGATTTTGTTTTCTTATTTATTTAAATAAAATTAAATATTTTCAACTACTTTATTTATTTATTTTTTGAGAAAAATTCAAAAACTGGATAACAACCGCTTTTTTAGAAACATTGAATTCAAAAACCGGTTTTTCAAAATATAGGTTTTTGTATAAACCCTACGTGCATTTAAGTGAATACACGCATATTCAATATATATTCAAATATTTAAAATGCTTTAGTATTTTAGTTAAAAAGAGTCGAAGCAACTATAAAACAAAACTAGAAAGATAGTTAGCGTAAACAAAAAAGTAACAAAAACAATAAACTGTGGTTTTAAGCGACAAACAAAGCAAACAGTGAACAAAAGACAAAAATATAGAAAGAAAAGGGAACAACACCTAACTGCAATTAAAAAAAAAAGAATTCAATTTACCGCACACTCAAAGTTATCACTCATTCCTTAAATAGTCTATTCTTTGATCGAGCTACTTTCCAAGGAGATCGCATTCTGTCTAGTTCATTTGAGATTTTATCCCTATAAGCCAGAGTTTTGTCTTCTCAAAACTTGTGTGTTGTTATACCTTCATATATTTCATCTTTTTTTTAAAAAAAAAAAACTTCAGAAATCCTTTGTTCCTTGGAAAATGGAGGAAAAAAGTAATTAGTATTCACACATTTTACATGAATACGGGAATTTCGGCACTATTATCAGTACTAAAAACATTTTTGAGGGAAAATACAACTTCGAAAAGTTACGATTAAGATAAAATAGTAGTAAACTATAAACATAAAAAATAAACTTATCTAAAATGAAATCAGCTAATAATTTACACTAGAAGGAAAACACTAAGCTAATAGAGGCAACAGATAGATTTACAGTTTAATACTTTTGTCGGTAAATATTTCTTTCGAATCAGTAGAAGTTTGAGCCGAAAATATATACAATTACTCTCAAAAGTGTTCACCCACTTATACAGTTTATTACAAAATGTAATGTTATCGACTAATAAAACTTAATATAAAGGAATAGTGTCTTTTTAATATCTGCAGCTTATTCTTAATGAAATGTCATAATGTAACCGCTTATGTTATAACTTTAACTGTTTCAAGCAGCAGAAGCGTCCTTTAGAGACCACTTATCTTCAGTAGAAGCCATGTGAGAAAAGAATGTGGCCACCATGAAAAACCATACATGTTCTTTGTCCTTAATATTTGTCTTTGTGTATAATGTAAAAAATTAATAAATACTTATTACACAAAAGAAGATTTCATTGAACCCAACCCCGAATTTATTACATTTAGTTTAGCTTAGGACTAAGATTACAGCATATAGATATAAAATATAGTATAATAAAATAAGTATAGACAAATTGTAAATCCTACAAAGCAAAGAATGGATGAAAATTGATTTCAAAACCTATACAAACCCTCCAAAATATAAGTAGACATACAAAAAGTCAAAAGACAAAAATGGAAAACTTCTATGTTTTCTAGATCTATCACTGATTTAGGACAGTGAAATAGGGTTAAGCATTGCTTTACAGGATCCAACCTTTCACTAGAGCCGAAAATTTCGATATAATAGTAAAATAAAAAGTGAAGAAAAAACTACTTAGAAAGAAAAACGAAGTTAAGCCTAATATTTGCACATGAAAACTATAGCACTATTTATAATAAATAAATGACTATTGAAAAATTGTACAAAGTTACATATTGAAAGAAACAATAAACCGACATTTATAATCAAACTTACCAAAATTCTTCGAGATATTGAATAATAAAAATATAAGAATGCATGTCTGCAGCATAAATACCGTTTGCATAGTGGCGTTACTATCTGTTAAGTGCGCCTTTTAAACTCTCAATTTAACTATGGCGGCATCTATATGACTCTATAGTAATAAATAGTAAAAAACTATTGTAAGTAAATAGAGTAATTGAAGAGAAATTGATGAAAAATATAATAAAATATTTATACATATATATTTTCTAGCTGTACCACTGCCACGCCTTGCTGTGATTCAGTCTGGTTTAAGACAAAAGGAATGAGAAAGCACACATTTCTAATACATTTAACAGTTTTTACTTGAGGTATGATTTTTTTTTATAAAAAAAATGCTATCTGTTACCCGCTCACTTCGCTGGGTATTTATAATGTTGTATGGATATATATACTGTTTATGTACATTTATAAATTATTGAGAACCAAGTCTTAGCATTAAGCATCCGATTTTATTTAAAAAATATTATAACTCTCACCACTTGATTTAAAAGGACAGGATTTCTAAAATATAATATATAAAACTGAAGTAG
>BMAO01031825.1:0-16362 GCA_019973975.1 Trichonephila clavata
TTAGAACCTTACAAATTGTTATTTTATTCTTAAATATTAACAGTATAAATTCATCATCCTCATAACTCATTCTATATAGCAAGAAAACCCTACCTTTTGCTTTTGAAATGTTATTATATTAAAAATTTTCGGTAGTTTTGTAAAAAATTACACATGTGGAAAAAACTGATTATAATTTTTGGTTTTTAAATAATATTCTCTTAAGTGTCGAGAATTTTTCCAAATTTAAGGCATAATAACAAAAACATCAGGTTTTTTTAAAAAACTTTTGTGGCCCATATATTTGGAAAGCTTGCTCTAATTGAACTGGGATCTCTCTTTTATCATTTTAGGATACTTTTAAACTGTAAAAAAAGCCTAGCCTCTAGGCTGGATCTTAGACAAAGCATACATTCCAGACGACCTGAAAACCAATTAGGTTTTAAGAAATTTAAAGTTTTCAGAGATTTGATTTTAGTTTTGAATTCACTTTAAAGTATTTTTGCAATTCTAAATTGAATTAATTGAAAATATTTTGAACACAAGCCACTTTTTCGTGTGAAATGGGTATTAACTGCAATTTTAATTTCTAAAATCATTTCTGTTTGCTATGTTTTGAAGCTTCTGAGTTCTCTCACATTTGCTTAATTAAGATTGATTTAAAGACCACTATATTTATTTGTACACATAATTTATATAATTTAAAAGCATTTTCTTTGTTTTCATTAATTTTTTCCTGCTGAGAAAATGCCATGACAAAAATGTAAGCAGGCTTCTGTGAGAAATAACATTTGAAAGGGAAGGAATATGCGACTGAAATTTATAAATCTAAAATCCAACTTTCACAGATGATGTTACAATTAGACTTCAAAATGTAAATGTTCTGAATATAAATATTGTAGAAAGAACTAAATATTTCCCTAATGTTAAACTACATTATAGTAAATATTTTGTAGTACTACTTTAGTATTTTCAAGTCATGCAACAAAAACCCAAACTTGCTAAACTACCCCGATTTAGAAAAAAAATAGACATTATTTACAAACTTGGTGATTTCGGGATTACCTTTATATCACTATTATTTTGTGTGTAAAAATGTTTTGTGTATTTAAAACTCCTGTGAAAATATTAGGTTAAGATGAAACCGAATAATCTATCAAAGTAACAAATGTTATTAATATTGTGTAAAAGAATATTTTGAATTAAAAAAGATATTTTCAGTCATAATTATTTCAAGTAGTGTTTGGATGTAGAACATAAGTTGGAAAATAACATATTAAAAATTAGAGCTTTACAGACACTATTAGTTTTTGTTTTATGCCTTTCCAAATTTTATAAATGCGTTTTTTTCAGACTTTTAATTTTGAAAATGTGTTTTCTAATCCCAAACGCTTTTTTTTTTCTGATCTTGAAATATCTTGTAAATACTCCCAAACATATGATCCATAAAAGTTCATTTGGATTTAGGACTGGGAGCTCCAGTTATGTTTTTTAAAAATCTTAAAGTTAATATTTGAAAAATTTCGTGTTTTTCCAGGTTTTGCTATAAAAATAATTAGTAAAATCCAACAAAGAAATAGATTTTAAATTCTATACTTTTTGTTTCCAATAATCTAAGAAATATAAATCAATTACAATAATTAAATATTTTTAATAATTTAGTATTTTATAAAAGTTTTTAAAAACTTCAAAAATGTTCAATGCTTTAAAATTGTTAAATAATGGCTTGTCAAACTAACTTATTATTTTCAGAATCAATATAATAGTATAATTTGAATATAAAACAAAAATTTATTTTACTGTTATAGAACTGTTTATGACTTCTACTTATAATGTAAAAAGAATGATATATAAATATATAACTTAGTGCAGTCAAAAACAATCATAATTTGTAAAACTCCGGTCCCACTACTAATTCCAATACATTTTACAAACTGTAGCTAAAAACAATTATATACTTACGGGACCAAATATTTATTTATATATGGAAATATTTTTCCTTATTAAATATATAATGAATAATTACAAGATGATTTCTAAAATCCTAAAAGCCTTTAATGGAGAAAAGCCCGACATAATTTGGATAGTTAGAAATTTCATTATATAAGTATGCATGCTTTAAAACAAATAAAATTGCAAAGAAAAAGCAATTTACAAAAAAATTTGTATTTACTGAATATAAAATAAATCAGAATTCATCCTTAAATATACATAATTGTGTAAGAAAAGGTTTTGTTCAATTTACAAACAATTGCAAAGAAACTTTTATAAATAATAATTTAAACAGGTATAAAAAGCAAAAATTATCAAAGATGTATACAAAATATTATTAAAATTTGCTATAAAATGTTTAGTCAAAGCAAAATACCTTTTACAAAGCCAAAAGTTTATCTAAACAATTGTACATTACTGAAGCTAGAAGTGTACATATGCATATAGAGGGCAAAAAGAAATATATTTGTTCAAAACATTATTTTTAAACCGTTAATTTTAAGAAAAAAGATTTTTGTATACATTGATAGATACGTCATTGATTGATTGATATACGTCGTTTATAGCACTGTCCCAGTGTGATATTTTTCGAAACACGGCGCTGCACACAGTCCAACATTACAGTCTTTACATTCAAAACGTGTTTTTCTTCGAATGCGTTTTCCGTTATCATTTTTCTTAAGGTTGCATACGACACATTTTCGTGGTGGTTTGTTTTTTCTTGAAGAGTCACTTTCCACATATGAAGCCATTATGAAGCACATATTTCCATTCATGCCTTCCAATTAAACGGACTACATTTTCAGAAATTTCAGAGGTAACAAAAGTTTCGAGAATCGGAATTACTACTTCCTTCTTCTATCAATCGTTCAATCAGTTTCATTCGAAAACCAATATGATTTAAAATACCGCCATTTTTTTTATAGATAGTGAAGGAATTAATTCCACACAATTTGATTTAACAAATGTCGAAAAATCTTCTTGTAGTATTTCCTTTGTTGATTTCGGGCAACAGGATAGTAGGATAGACACTGGTCTGATCTATCAACACCACCCATGGTGGTATTATAAAACACCGCTGCTTTTGATTTCATTTTCACAGAATCCCGTTTCTTAGCTTTCACTTCCATCATATCAGTGTTATGAAAAATGCTAATCATATGCAGGGGTTTTTTGTCCTTGTACTTCAAAACACACATTTTTCCCTTTTGGAAGGCCATAATTTCCACTTTCTTCACTTTAGAACTTTTTAATGAAACAGGTAAACCTTTTCGAGGTAACGGACTCGTGGCTGGCGTATCATGAGTTCTAGCTCATTACCACTGAAGAGCCGCCGTGTAGGGGAACAATGCACGTTAAATCTGTCGAGAGCTGAAAGGTCCCTCTGTTGGTGTGGTGTGGTAGTTAGGAGAAGGGGAGAGGTGCTAGCACAGGTGTCATCCTCGTCACTTGACCATGGTTCAAAATGAAGAGGTTCGTCGCCAAAAGTTCTCGAGTATAGCTGAACAGAGCGACGTTAATATTCACTCACTCATTCAACCAAATTGTATGAAATTTACGGAATAAATGAAAAAATATTAGAAGTGGAATATATTAAAAATTCAATTTTAAATTTTAAATATCCAAAGAATTATTAGTATTTATGGTAAATATTTTTCAACTGCGTACGCGAGATACATACATAAATATATTTTTCGAAATTCAAATGCAGAATTTCAGTGCAGCTAATATAAAATTCCTGGTTTTGTATGGTTAAGATTACAAAAAATGTCCAAATTTTAATTACTTGTTCTTCAGCCAATCTCTATAACAGAACCTAAATGATAAGGGATTTTGCATAAATAGATATTTTTTAACTTGAATTTAAAATGGATCTTTATATTTATTTATTGACGCAAATGTCAACTGTAAATTTGTCCAGGTGCTTTTCATTTCTCTTTGCCCAAAGATTCAAGCTTAAAAATTTGATCTTGTTGTTCCCATTCTCTTTGAAGGAAACTGAAGTTCAGACATTAAAAATTCTATTATAATTTGTTATCTAAACAATACAAAACTAGGGATTGTATGTAAGATACTCTGAACACCTGGCTTTGATATTATGAAAAACTAAAGGATTTAAATAGGTTTTTTTTTGTTATTTTTATCAATGCGTACAAAATTTTTGCAAGTTCTGTTGTACAGAAACTTAAAAATTATTCATGTTTAGAATTTTAAAAGTTTAACAGGTTTTAAATTTTGAACATTTTTTTTTTATAAATTTTTGACACAAACGAAAAAATTCCTTTAAAAAAAATAGAAGTATTAATTAAAATAAGAAAAACGAAACTGTAAATTATCCTCATTGTTTTGATATATACTTTGAATTTAAAAATAGATATATCATAGATATTTTTAGAGATACATTATAAAAAAAAACTTAATTCTACTTGAGAATTTTAAGGTAAAGAAAAAAATGTGATTTTGTCAAAAGCTACCCTTTTCTTTCCCAATTAGTTGAATTTCAAATTAATATTAAATCAAAAGTGAGTATATCATCTATATTACTTATGTGATGGAACTTAAAAAAATGATTTAAATGAAAGATTTATAAAAACGCTTAGATCGTGAAAACTACATCAAAGAATTTATTTAATTCAAACCCAAAAATATTTCAAGTCAAGTTTACTTACAAACTTTAACTGATAGTCCGTACGCTCTGGAGGTTTTAAATTCTTCCCAGTTTTTTACGATTGCTGCAGGGGAAGAACGGGGCAAGCCATAAAACTTCCTGTCAGAGTCCTTTGTGTCACCCCAACCCTCCCTAATTATCCTTCAAGATGTTAAGCCTTTAAAGGGGGAAAAGGATTTCGGAAAAAGACGTCTCTAACACTTTCGAAGCGGTTACTTGAGGAGGAAAAAACACGTTTGGTGCATTTTTGGTGAGTCCACGGTCTTACGGAAAAAAACGTGTGGTGCGTTTTTGAAGCATCTCAGGATGGCAGAAAAAGACGTTTGGAACGCTTAAAGGGTTAATAATGCACAGTATGTATTCTTTTAATAATTTTTTAATGCAGGACTTTTATCTTCTGTATAATATGTACTTTTTAAAAATACTTTAAAATAATTTTGTACAAATGTTTTTTTACATAGTTTCAAATTTAATTGTCTTAAAAAAAATATCTTGTATTTTGGGAGTTTTTTCCTACTCTCTTTATAATTC
This sequence comes from Trichonephila clavata, assembly GCA_019973975.1. Taxonomy (NCBI): domain Eukaryota; kingdom Metazoa; phylum Arthropoda; class Arachnida; order Araneae; family Nephilidae; genus Trichonephila; species Trichonephila clavata. The sequence continues at coordinate 5,171 of BMAO01031825.1, forward strand.
AAAATTTTTCATCGGTCTCTCGAACTTCAAATTATCGAGAATCGACTGTATACATATTTTCATTCATACATGAATTTAGTATTTTTGCACATATGTACTGTTTTGTATTAGTCTTATATAGTTTTTATTTTTAAAATTGGGTTATGTTTTTGTTTTAAATTATGATTTTGAAGGAAAGTTAAAATATTTCAAATAAGGTATATCAAATGTTAACCCTGTAACTGCCGATTAGAAGTTATGCTATTTGCTTCTCAGTGCCACTGTCTTTCACATTGGGGTGCACATGTAGTGTATTGGGGAGAGAAAAACAGGTAGAAATAATCAAACTTTTCTCTGGAATAAGTACAGCCTTCGCAAACGCACACTGTCAAGGTCATTTTAATGCATTCCAAAGCTTTCGGAATAGTTTTACTGTTAGCAACGCAAAGAAAAGTATTGTATTTTGGAGGGATGAATATATTTGTCTGGAGAACATAAAGAACTGGTTGAACAAGATGGATACATTTGCAGGCAGCACTTTAAAGGTTATATATTTTACTGCCACTCATAACAAATGTGAATTTCTAAAATTTGATATCTGCCCAACTCCAACGTTTCTGAATAAAATTTTAAGACCGTCAAATTTGCTTTTCATGAGAAATTTTTTGAAGATCATTTATAAAGCAGACTTACTAATTAATCATTAAAATTTGAAATATCTTTAATTATATTGAACTATTTATTTAATTTTTGAAAGAAGGTTTGCTCGTCATTTTTTGAATGTTATATTCGTTTTACTTTATTTTCTGCTTAATTTAAACAGGATGGATTTTCTCAAATAACATTTTAAGTTATCTTAACCCGTTAACGCCCAAATTATTTTAAAATCGAAATTTTTGAAAAATATTTTTAAATTATATTTCATATATTATAAATAGAGTAATTATGAAGTTGTATCCATTTTCCATAATTAGCAGCTGAGATAATAGGTGATCTATAAATAGATCGCTGGGCGCTTATGGTAGTAAAAGACCAAGTAACTTTCCTGAGGTTTTATATTTAAAAAATTTCAAATTTAGGGTAGAAAATGTAGCTTTTGTGAAGACAAAGGGTTACATTACATTTTATACAAAATGTAAGAGGTCTACCCTTACATTTTTGAAACTGGCATCTTCTTTGGTTTTAATCTTTTTCCTATAGCATGGTCTTTTCTATCTAAACGCATAGTCTATTACGTTTGATCTTGATGACATCTGTGGTCTTTCAATGCCTTTCTTAGAATTTGTTCCCCGTTTTAGGTACGCAATGGCGATATATCTTCGGATGTCTTTTTACTTTTTATATTTCTACATTACCTGACAGATCTTTTACCGATAGAGTAGTCATTTCATCATCAAAATCATCAGTTAACTTATCTGCATCAGGTGGTAAAGCAATTATATCAGACTGTATTTCCTTAGAAAACATATATTCTAACGCTTCTTTGGTGGTGTGAAGCACTTTACGCCGAGAAATTCTGGAAGAAATGAAACGGGAAAAAAATTATATTAGTTTCCACTAACGCCCAGCGATCTATTTATAGATCAGCATGTTTAAACTTACATTTTAATAATAAAAATAGCTATTTTTCTAATATAAATAAGCCAGAATAATTAAAGATGTATTGAAAATGTAAAACTCACGAAAAAAGTATAACTTTTAATTTTTTTCCTGTTGGGTGCAAAATCGAAAGCTGCACTTTGAAGCTTCAAAATGGCGAACATCAGACGCTAGCTGCTGGACTGCTGTGGGAAAGAATGCTTCAAATCTTGTTTGGGGGTATGGCCACATGTGTAAGGAAACCAGCCAATGACAATACGAAGTGATTAAAAGATATTGTTTTCACTGGGAGGTGATCTATTAATAGATCGCTGGGTGGTAACGGGTTAACCACAGACACAAAACTTAAATGCACTTACAAGTTTCCATTTCGACTGAGGTTCAAAATTATGGATTTCATTGAGAATAGCCCTCATTAATATGTGGCATTAATAGATCAATATGCTACTTCCACTAAGCATTATGATGTGGATAGCTGTTTTTGTAATTATAACTTTAGAAATATGTCAGTTATTTCAATTGTATGTGAATCACTTGATCAACCTTGTTTGCAGAATTTTCATATAAATGTTTTTTTATACTTTTTTAAGAGAAGATTCACAATTTTATCTCCCTAAGTGCAGCGAGCGTATATACACGTCCTGCTGAGCTGGTGCTTTTAGTGCCCCGGACGTGTATACTCGTCCTTTCAAAGGAGGACTTTTTGTATTGTGCTGCTCTGTTTAAAACTAGTCCAACGGGTTTGGAATACAATAACAAGACATTGGCAGTGCTTCTAAGGGATTTATTTCAGAGAAGAGGTGGGGAATGGATTTGAAAGTTTATATTCCAGGAACGATGAAATTCAATAGCAAAGCAGTTTTTCTTATTTTTTCGTTTGAGTGTGCTCTTTCTATTGCTATCATTTTCACTTATCGTGTGCAATAGGAGCTTTTTAATTTTTTCTATGAATGCGATACTTGCTTATTTGTTAAACCATGTTTTAGAAAAAATCTCGGAACAGGTAAAATAAATTTATTTTTTATTATATTCTAACTCTAGAGATTAAAATTTTAATTTTATTATTTTATACTTTTTTCTTTTTAAAGTGCTATAAACTGCATAACAATGTGTGCCTGTTGGAAAAACGGTGGCATTGGGGGACGAATTTCATGACTTTTCCCCGGCAGTTAAGGGATTGAAGGATTTTTAAAAAGTTGCATTTTTCCTGAAAATTGAAAGACCCTAATCAGTATAAAATTACTAATTATAAAAGTTAAATTCAAGGGCTTCTGAAAGCGGTTTTTACTATGAAAATAGCATTAGGCAGCTCTTTTCTAGACATTACAAAACAAGAATCCAGTTATGTTGGGATATGCTAGGTGTCCATAAATTGTGGGGTTTTTCTTATCTTGTAACTTGATTAAAGAGCATGATCAAATTTTTACATATTTGTAAAGTATTTAAAAGCATAAATTTGCTACTTAAAATGTTGTGAATTATAATGAATGTAATATATTAAATTGTTATCCAATTTTTCAAAATATTGCTAATGAATTATGAGTACAGAGTTTTCACAAGGTAACCATTCAAAAATATGTAAAATGTCGAGATGGAATTAAAGTTCTCTCCAAGTGTTCTCCAACATTTGTAGTGTATCACTGGATTATGTCAACAATTCTGTGCCTGAGTTCATGCTGTGAGGGGCATTAAAAAAAAGTAGGCAGTATCTTTGACACATTCCCAAAGAAAAGATCAATTAGTGGGATATTTGGTGATCTTGCCATAGAATTAATATCCACACCATTTATTGGGAAAGGTTATGTTCATGTATACAGTTATGTACCATCTTGCAAAAATATATACAACTGACAGCATTGTCACTGCATACTAGGGCTGGATGATGTAGACATCTCTACATCGTGAACAAGGTTGTATGGCTGCATAGTGCACACTAAAAATTTTGTTACTAAGTCAGTAGTATGTTTAGAGGCTTGGTCATCCAACCGTTGAAAATCAGTCAAACTTTTGTCTTTTATGCCTATGATTGTCAACAAAGTTAAATTGGTTGGATTCAGATACAGCCATGTTTGAATGTGGCTCATCAATTGACTCATCAACATCAGCACAAAATGGAGAATATTGCACTGTCGCCGTGACTACTTTACTTTTATTAGAAACTTCAGAAAACTTTAATGGATGATGAAGCCTGAGATGACCAAATAAATTAGATGTACTTCCACTTTTTGCTGAAACTGGGGACCTACAAAGTTTGCAAACTGCTATATCTTCAGAAACGATTTTTCCGCTTTCATTCGCTGGTAACCCAAAATATTCCCAAGCTCGACTTTTTGACTTCTTTGGAAGCAGTTGAGAAAATACTGGGCATTCTAATGTTCGATGAGCAACTGACATCTTTTTTCATTCACACAACTTTTATCATAGGAGATTCCTACAAAAAGAATTAAATTGATAATTATTGTATACAGATGTCACAAGCAAATCAATTTTACCCACTGTAATGTTGCGAGAATATCCCTTTTTTCCTTTACCTCTGGAAAAAAAAAGTCTGGTAATAATTTGATCATTCGGGATATTAGACATCCGGATTTCGGACTTTATACCGTATTTTTATTTTCAATACTTCAGAAATTCCGTCCTTATTATCAAGTATTCGAGAGTTCCATTAACTAAATATCGATTTTTGCGAATTGCCGTTTTATTTTTTTTTACCCAATACCATCCATAATCAGAAAAATCGATTTTCCGGCATATAGTAGGTCATGACGATGCCAGATTATCTATGCTGTACTATAACTCTACAAATAAAGGAATCACACTCAATAAATTACTCGGAAGATTATTTTTATGATAAAGTATATCAAAGATAATATTTGTAAAAAAATTGAAGCCTGCGAAAATGTTTAGATCGGATTATTTATTTATTTAGGCAAACTTTAGAAAATTTTGTGGTTTAATCCACTCAATTTAAATCAGATATCTAACCACAAAATTATAAAACATTAGCAAAAAAAAAAAAATTACATTTGATACCGCCTACGGGCCGAACCGAAAACGAAATTCTTTGATAAATACTTTTCCCCATAAAAATAAAGTTATCTAGTGTTTGCTTTAAATATTAAAATAAAACTCATTTATTGAAAAAAGCACATGTGACAGACGTGATAATTTTAGAAAGAAAAAAAAAATTACTCTAAATAAAAGTAAAAAAACTTTTTTAAAAACAAGCTTTTATTTAAACGCGCTAAAAAGAATAAAATAAATTTTTCTTAAAATTTTTTTACTATTAACTTATAACATCATTACACAATTTATATTTAAAGTACTCTTATTTACTTAGTTTGAAATTCTTAAGAAATTAAAATCAATCAGATCAAGTTATTTAATTTACTTGTTTATCTGCAGAGGTAAATCTTGCGACAAGCTTTTATATCATATAAATTGTGTAATGACGTTATAAGTTGATAGTAAAAAAATTTTAAAGAAAAATTTATTTTATTCTTTTTAGCGCATTTAAATAAAAGCTTGTTTTAAAAAAAGTTTTTTTTTTACTTTTTAGTTATCACTGGACAGGTTTCTCAGTCTGTTCATCTCATTTAACGCATCATTGTTAGGTGTTAGCCGGTTATTTTCGAACAGTCGAGCTAAATGAATTGTCGCAAAAAGGGTGCTAGACGAAAAACACAATTTGTTTCTTAAATCCGCAATTTTTTCAATCTTCGTTTTAGTTTTATGACATTTTCATAAATTCTTAGATTAAAGTTAGAATTTCTATAAAACTCCATCTCAGTTTAACTTGGCAGCGTTGAGAAAGGTATACAATGTACCAATCTAAATTGGAAAATGGCTCGTCTTTTTTTTTAAAATTTAAATCCAAGAAAATAGAAATTTGTAAAAAAATTGCATACGTTGTAGAAATTAGATTATTTTTACGTTGTAGAAATGTAATTATTTTTTAGACAAAGTTAGTTAATACAGTCAATAGTGCAACGTTATGAAATTCCAGTTTGGCTGAAAACCGATTTTCGACGCTAACTTTTGTCATTGTTGTAACAATAACATTATTACAACAATGCAGATATATCCAAGTTAGCGCCCAAAACTTTTTTAATTAATATATTTTTAATTAATTGCAATATCGGAATATAAATGGTCAAAACATGCATTGTCATCCAAACTAAACGTGTATATAAAATTTCAGCTCACTGGGATGAAGATATCAGCTTCAAAATTGAGTTGCAAGATTCCCCCCCGAAAAAATTACATACATACATTGTAAGTTAAATAAAAGCTTTTAAAAAAAACATCTGCCGCGGGATTGATTATTTTGTAAGTAATACATTTTTTCCCCTTTAACACCTTAATCAAACGAACATTTTTTTTTTATTAATAAATACCAGAAAGGTTTTAATCAAAACATAAAAAATGCTTACCTTAATGACAGTAACAGTTGGCGATGTTTGCAAATAAATCAAAATATTTCCACTCTGGACTGCAGACTTGTACATCGGTCGCTGGTCTGAATTAACTATTCACCACGTGCTGATGCAACACAACACCGTGATACACGATGAACGTCAAATGGATTTATTTTTCATCGGTTTGAAGTCGAGCAGCTAAGAAAACCCTAAATCGAAATGAAGCTCATCCCTACATCTACATTAGACCGGGCGCAAAGGTTTGTCTCCAGCATTCCCCACGTGACACCGAAAATCGCTCATTTCTCACCTTTCGGTTTTTCTGCAGACGCGATTGATACAAAACCGGTTTTTTTCTTCCTCGGTTTTGTCAAACTTACATCGGAATGAAGCTCAGCTCTACATCGAATCTTCGGCGTATGGCTACATCGAAATGGTATTTATGGCTGCACTGGTTTGGAGATGCATCATTCTGGATAGAAATAAAACACCTAGTTTTTTGATGTAGCGTTTACACCGGTGTTTATCGATGCATCGTCCAGCCCTACTGCATACAACTGTAAATTTGAATTTGTTTGTGTGGAGAAAAAGATTTTGAGAGTTGGGGGGGGGGGGTTTATTGAGTTGTAATATTTTTTTATAGTTTTCTGTATAAAAAAAAAAAAAATCAGGATGTAAGGAAATCCCCCAGGAGTAATTTCTGGGCATTCAGTATATCAAATAGAACACCCAACTCCAAAAAGCGCAAATAGTAACTTGTTACACATATGCATGACTCACAAATCGACATGACTGATTGCCATCATTCAACTAAATGAATAATGATAGTGTATAGTAGTAGACCCAGAGGCGGATTAAGCGGCTGGCGGCCCCCAGGGCCAGTAGGGGCCCCAAACTTGATGGATTCTTGTTACAAATTCAAAGTGCAACAAAAAGATCTTGAACAAATATTGTAACCAGGCACGTTTTAAGGCATGGGCCAACTGGCCCTTTGGCTTCATTGTTCTCGTCTCGTTCTCGAGTCAGCCTTTATAAGATTATGGTTCGAATAATTTTTAAGGTCAAATGTTATTTCCGAATGTATTCTCCGAAAAACTAGAAATTTCAGACTATATGTCAACTGGTAACAGTAGCAAGACTGTATTATTATATGATGACCGTTGTCCATGTATAGGCCTACGCTTACCGTTATTATTCATTCAATCAAAAAACAGAAGTCGGTGGAGCTGGTTTGTGCAAATGTAAGTCATACACATTGATTTGTTTAAGGTTACTGTTTGTACGAGTATTTGACAACGTATACCGTGTATTGTCTACTTTTAAGCACTGGTGTAACTAGTCATGAGGAGGTCCTGTATCACAAAATAACTTGGAGACCCTTAACATTTTACGATTTTTTTCTTATATTGAGGCCCCTGTAGTTTGGGGCCCCGTATCATTGATACGGGATTAACTACGCTCCTGTTTTTAAGGGTCATAGGTGGGGCTTACATTTGAGCAGGGGTCCAAGATCTTAACAAGTCCTAAGACATCCCTGATTGTATAACCCCGATGATTTTCACTTATTGGAGTCGTGCTAGCCCTAGCCATCTTTCTTCCGTATATCTGTATTGTTGCAATCTGTGCAAATTTTTCGCATGCGTTTTTTGAACAAATTTTCTATCGAACAAACGAATAGTATTCAAGCGAAACATGTTCGTTTTTAGTTCACAACTGTGCTTAGTTACTCTCAGATACATCTTACATTTATGGGGGGGGGGGAATTTCAGTATCAAGAAAAAGTTATTGTATTCTAATGTAACTTCGGCAATACATTTGCCCAGGTAACATATTTGACTAAACTTTCAAGGTTCCAGGTTAATATAAGCGCGAGAAGAGTCATCTAAAATGTGAAATGATGATACATTAAAAACCGATGTAACTGGTAGAATTTTAAATGCAAATATGCATACATTGTGTCGTACAAGTATCGGGTATCAGTTTGTGGGATGGAATTGCAAGCATGTTGCTCTTGATCGGTCAATATAAGGTTGGGATTCCTGTTGGGTATGACACTGTAGTTACCCTCCAATGCTGCCCCGTTGGTGCTTGATTGGAGAAATATCTGGTGATCAAGCAGGTCAAAGTAACATGCTGACACTCTAATAGAGTAGATTTTTAACCTGTTGAAACTCCTCTTAAATGATGTTCATAAATGGTAGGGCAACAGTTTTAATCACCAGACTGACGTACAAGTTTGCAGTTAGGGTGTGTGAATTAACCTCGAGAGTGCTCCTGCAATCTAAGAAAACTGCTCACACCAGACCGTAACTCTAGGTGCAGGCCCAATGTGTCTAGGGCACAGAGAAGTTGTTCGCAGGCCCTGACCTGGCATTCTTCTAATCAATATACAGCCGTCATCATACAGTGGCGTAACGTACACCCTCCCCCCGCAAACCCCACATCGAGGGGATGGCAGAATCCTTGGGGAGCCTTAGCCTGACTGATGCCAAGTACGGCTTGGAGTCCAAAATCATTCTAGCAAATCATTGAAATAAGGTGAGTGTGAATTATTAAAAAGATCTAGTCTTCTAAAACCTCTAGAATATTATATCAAAAATTTCAGAAATGAACTTTTAAAAATAAAAGTAGAAGCAACTGACTTATATGGACTCTCGTTTGAAGAAGAAGCTGGGCAAGCAAAAGAGAAAATTTTTCGGTGAAAGTAAAAAAGTCTGTTATTAATTTTTGAAAGAAGGAAAACTTTAATAGTGAATTCTTTTTGTCATATGCGATAGAGCAAGAGCAGAACCATCCCGAACAGCTTATATGTATTAAACTGTTATAGAACATTTTACTGTATTTTTTTGACGAGAGATTACTACTTGAAATTAAGAAGAAACCTACACAAAAACTAAAGGGAACTTACAAAGACGACATTGCATCTTAATTTTGACTCTATTAATTCTTTTACTATTTTTTATAAGAAAACAAAGATATACAATGAAGACCCTCACTAGAAATTTATCGATTTGCAAGAGAAATCCTAATGAAGAGATACTTTTAAAAATATTTTAACAATATAATATAGATATAGAATGCATCAGGTGAGAGATCTTCAGTTTTAAACCGATTTAAAAATTATTTAAGAAATACTATGGGAGATAAGACAAATTGAACAACATGGTCATATGGAACACAAGATGCTTGGGATTAAACAAATACGGCAAAAATAATTGACAAATTTACCAATGAGAAATCAAGAAGTAAAAATTGTATAGCAAAACTGCAAGCTCTTTAATAAAGGTCTTAGTTTCTTTAAATACAGTTAAAATTTTTCTTTAGCCATTTGAATTTTTTTATATGCAGTACATTTTAGTTTGAGGTCAGCAAATCTCTTTTCGTTATTTTAGTTGTCCGACTCTTGAACCCGTGGGCCTCGAACCTTTTACCGCCAGGGGCCTCCAACTACCTTAATCCGCCTCTGAGTAGGCCTAGACACAAACGAGGGATACAAAATAATAATGGAGTCTTTCCATTTTTATCAGTTGATATCTCGTTTAAAATTCTCGGTTTTTCCAGAGGTATCTGGAAATTAACAGTTAAAATTATTTGTATCATGATCTTGTTGAGGATCCCTAGAAGCTGAGGCCTGGGCCTCAGTACAATTCCACTTGATCACCCTGAGAATCCGTGGCCGCGGTAGCCGAGTGGTCTAGGTATCGGATCATGGCTAGCGTGTCATGAGTTCGATCCCAGTACCACTAAAGACGTGTAGGGGAGCGATGCACATTAAATCTGTCGAGAGCTCAAACGTCCTCCCATTGGTGTGGTGTGGTAGTTAGGAGAGGGGGGCGCCAGATCAGGTGTCGTCCGCGTCACTTGACCATGGTTCAAAATTACGCGGACCGTCACCAAAAGCCCTCGTTGCTAAGACAGTGCGACGTTAATATTTACTCACGCACCCTAAGAATCCAACCTTGATCCTGTAAGGATTCAACCATTTCACTTGAAAAAGAAAACTTAAGGTTCACAAACACTCGATTGTAAATCAGTCTTTTTTGATCCCAAAGAGAAATTTTTCATTAACTTCCTCTCCCTCGTAAGGAAAGTGCCAGTTCACTATTTTGACCTCCCCTTCCTGCATTTGAGGTCTTTTATAATTTCATATTGTATGGAATGTAGGTGTAGCTGTGTGATTTGAAAAGGAAGTCAAGCCAATAAAAAATGTTGACTATGAAAATGGACCGATTTTATTCTACACAGTTGGCAATACTAAAAATACCGGATTTTCTATTAGAAAAATTATCATTCTAGACCAGCGATACTCGTTGATACTCATGATAAATGTCGAGATCGAATAATTGTTGCAAGTTTCTAGCTAGTAACCATGCATAATGTCCAACGTAACCCTTTCTGTTGTGAATTATGGACCGAGTGGGTGGAGCCTGGTGACATCGCCCTCAGACCCCACGTGGTCTACCTCGATAGAAACCATATGTAACGGATTCTGTCTCAGTTGAATCTTAAACTTGGCTTCAGCATAACTAGAGGGGCTGATGTTTACTCGGTAATTCTTGACTTCAGCGGTCCAGGTGCCGTTGTTTACTAGGATTTTTATCTGGAATATTAGAATTCTCTTTAGTTTCAGTCTAATTAATGTAATGGTTTAATTTGTTAAAGATTGCTAAGTTTATTGTTGAAGTTATTGTTACCAATAAATCCAGGAAAAGACAATTCTAGGACTCCAGAATATTATTATTTTTATTTTATAACACCACACACACGCAACAGTATTCACCACAAGTTCATTTCGACTTATCTGTATAAATAATCAGAGTTCTCGTGGCCATGATCGCGAACGGTTTGAGTCCTGTTGCCAAAGAAGATCCATTGCATACAGGTGTGTGATTCACATTAACTCGAGTCTCAAAGTCTTCACATTTGTATAGTTTGAACTTTGGAGAGAGGGGGAGGGGTGCCAACTAAGTGTCGTCCTTGTCACTAGAACAAGGCTCAGAATTACGAAGTCCTTCTCCAATAATCTACGCCTGGCCGCCTGTCCGGTATAGTGGTCAGTGAAGATGACTACGGTGCCGTAGGGACTGGGTTCGAATCCCGGAGAAGGCATGGATGTTTGTGTTGTAATCCTTTCTTCTGTCTGTGTTGTATGCCCCCGTGTGATACATTGCGTGGTGCACAGGGTTTATAAATGTT
>BMAO01031826.1:0-16906 GCA_019973975.1 Trichonephila clavata
AAAATAAATAACTCTAGAGTAAATGGGAAATTTTACGAAATCTCTCCCAAAAAACCCATTTTAGACATATGGTACTTCGCTCTTAGAAGCAATAATAAACTTCCCATAGCTATATACACTATCGTTAACATTAGTATTACGATATACAATATAAAAGTAACTTTTTTTTTTACGATATACTCATATCAAAATGGTATATTTCACTTCCCAATTTCACGATTAATGTGCAGTATACTGGCGTTTTCAGTTCATCACCTACGATACCGATTCTGTCAAATATTTTAGTTTAAAAATCCTGTTCCCTCCGTTACTTAAGAGGCCAGTGGGTTAGGCCAACTATGACTGTTATAAACATTACCTGATAAAGTTGAGTGGAGAGCTTCTGACGTTTTTGTTCCGGCACCGACCCCGCTTCCAAAAAGCTGCAATATCTTCCCTACTTTTAAAAAGCCCACTCTTTTTTGCCCTCTTCAGATGCATTGAATAACATAGATAAGAAGCAGTGGAAAAGTCAAGTGTTGTTAGTATGGGAACACGGCGCATATCAATTTGGAAACGAAAAGAGGACCTGAGAGAAGGCAGTTTTGCTTTTATTTAGAAAATGGGAAAGTTATGTTCTTTATTCAGATGGAAGGTTTTCTTTCTTACTTTTGTTTTATTTAGGCATTTTTCTTCCTTCTCCGCGTAATGTCTTGAAAAATTGTATTTGGATTTTAAAATAAAAACGTTAACTTTAAAAGATAGTAAAACCGGTTCATAAAATACCTCAATATGTAAGAAATGTTATATTTCTTAGGATTGTTATTTAATTAAAGGAAAGATCGGTGAAATGAAATAGTAAAGAGTAATTTATTTTGAAATAATTTGATTAAGATAAGACGAATGCATAAAAAAATTTTTTTTTCAGAGATACATAATCGTTACAATTAACAATTTTCAATATATTATGAAACTATATAATTCCAAAGAGATTGAGTCAAGCGAGTGAGTGCGTATTAAAGTTTCACTCTATGGACTAGTTCTACTTTGTAAAAAACAACAACAACAACATTGAGTGGAACCCTCACTTACTTCCGGTGTAATGTTAATCTATGGGAAAACATTGAAATTCAACTGAGTTTTTCAAACTTTTAATGCAAGTTTTTGAAACTTTTTTTTGCACTCTACGGATAGAAGATAATCTGTAGATTTCAGATTCAGGATTTTATAGAGTATTTATTTCAGTATCTTTTCTAAAATATACCTTGTTAATTTTTTTTAGCTCAAAACAATGGCAATTTTGCATTAACCGGAAGAAGAAAAGGGTACTAATGACTGTAGCGCTCCCATAGTAAGCCTTACGGTAGAACTTGTCCAAAGCAACGCAAGAGCTATTGGCGACGGACAAGTGACGAGGATGACACCTGCACTGGCAACCCCTCTCCTAACTTCCACATGTGAATAGGAGGATTTTGAGCCTCAATAGATTTAATGTGCCGCCCATCCGGTATAGTGGTCAGTGAAGCTGACTGCGGTGCCGTAGGGACTGGGTTCGAATCCCGGAGAAGGCATGGATGTTTGTGTTGTAATCCTTTCTTCTGTCTGTGTTGTATACCCCCGTGTTATACATTGCGTGGTACATGGGGTTTATAAATGTTAAAACAAAAAAATAGATTTAATGTGAATCATCCACTCTAAATGGGGGATCTGAAGTGGAACCAGAAGTTGAATTCATGACACGCCGACCATGAGTTCGTGACCATGACTACGCGGTTACTGTGGCCACATAGAGTGTGTTAAAAACTCTTCTGCCTATATTTTCTATTGCGGCAAATATAAAATGAATAGTTTTTGTGACAAATACTACTATCGATACTATAGCCTATGGAAAATAATAATGGAAAATTATAGTTTAAAAAACTAAAAACAAGTTTTTATGGTTAATCAAACTAAAATGTAAAAAATAATTCTTAATATAAGAATAAAACGATAACGAAAAAATTAATGCCATTATGGTAAAAGCAATAGGTGCTCGATATATCAATTGTTATAATTTCTTACTAGCTCTATTCCGAAATGCTGAGTTAGTGTAAAAATGTAGTACAAAGCCCTCCAAGCTTTTACCACAATGACATATTAATTTTCTCATTCATCATTTTATTCTTATATTTAGAATTATTTTTTGTAATTTAGTTCGATTAACCCAAAAAAGCGTGTTTTTCAGTTCTTTCAAAATATAATTTATTCTTCATTTTTTTTTTATTCGATCTACAATAAACACATGTTTTTTTAGTTTTTCAAACTATCATTTATTCGTTGTTGAATTTATCTTCAATGCGTCATTTTTTAGAATCTGGAATACCCAATGGCCTATCAATGCATTGATACGGCCTGGTTTGCAAAATGTAGGATCAGCCAACTGATGGAAATCTGGAGTGTGAGTGATTGTAGAGTTTTGAAAGCTCTGAATCAACTCTGAAAACTCTCTCTACAACTGAAGAGAACAAAATTTTGCTGAGAAAAAAAAGTGTTATTAACCGTTAATTATCTAAAACAAAAATTATTCACACAAAACTATTTTCTTAATTATCAAATATTTTTTGTGTTTAAGGGCTTTATATTTTTTAATAGTTTCCCCCTAATTATTTTAGATTACCTCAAAAAGATTTTTTTTAACATTCAGATTTTCTGAGAGCCACAATATTTTAAAGTTATTTTAAAAAGTAACGGAAATCGCACATAAATTTTGATTATTTTGCTAACTTAAGGCTTTTGCTATAGAAATTCAAAAGAGCTTTTCAGGAAAAAATATAAATAAAAACGCCTGGTTTTTTTATCAATGCCACAATACAAAGCCCATGCATCAAATTCCTTATTTAATATTTGAATAAGAATAGAATAAATTATACAACTGCATGAAAAAGCATTTTTTTTTAAGTTTTAAATCACAAGATAATTGAATTATACAACTGCATGAGAAAATATAGCAAATTGAATTCGTTAAGTTATATTTCTTGAGATAAATAGTGATAAAAGTATTCAATATGTTTCTTGAAATATATTTGTGCACCATAAACATATTTTAAAGTGGTCAAATTGAGTTCAAAACGATTGAACAGACATTATGAATTTTAGAACTTTAATCACCGTTCTTCCTTGCGAATTATTTACGAGCATAAAGACGAATAAAGTAGACTAAAGTCCAAAAGAGAAATTTACACACACAAAAAAATATTCATAAAAATTTTAAGCAAAATCATTGCACATTTTCAGAGTATGATCCTTAATCAGTTGCTCCAAACTAGAAAGAAACCTTAAATATCAAAAGATATATACAAAAACCCAATTTTTTTTCAAATAAAGCATATACGATTTTAATAAAATCCGCAATCCAGTTTACAACCATAAGTACAAAACTTTGCACTTATGGTAACTTTGCTTATTGAATCACTCGTTTTAATTGCTTCCACGTGTGCGTAAAAGTTATTTTGCTTCTTTATACGTACACGAAACGTAGATATTTATTGGTGAATTAGATGAATTGTATAAAAAATGAATAAATATAATCATTTCATCTTTATTATTTTCTACCGTAAAATAAATAAAAATAATCGTGCCATTTTGTAGCTTTTAAATGTTCCAGAGATTTTAAGGTAGAAATGTATGTACACTTTTTCTACAGAAAATATTAAATAAGCTTCTGGAAAAAATTATAAACATGTTATGCTTTTACATTCATTTTAACATCCATTAAAAATTGATATTATTCCTTCATTTCAAAGAAACATCTTCTGCAAACTAATTTACTAACAAAGATGCAAAAAAACATAAAAATAGAATCGTAAAAACAAAACTTACCTTTTTTGCAATGGGCAAAGAATTCTGATACAAATGCGAATTCTTCGCGGCGGAATGTAACTTTCCATCACCTGCAGACGCCTTGGCAGGCTGATTTCTTCCACTAGCCATTTTTTCGAATCGAAACGGTGAATAATTCAAGACGTCGTTAAAGTGACGAGGCAACAAATTTTTGCAAAAATCATCCTCAAACCATTGTCGAGACGTACAGTTGTTACGACAATGCAAATCGAAAAAACGCTGATGATTTTCTACAACGAGTTTTTTAATATTTAATTCAGAAGCAAATGAGGTATCTTGCGCAGCAATCAGAATTTTTTCTCTGAACTTTGAAGAAAGATTTGAGATCACTTCTGGAGTTATTCCGTTATCGTACAAAACATTTCCTGAAGGTAATAGCGTTTGTCGAGTCTCGAAAATCATTTCGTTTTACAGAAACGTTTTTAACTTTATTTAGCGTTTCATTGATCTACATCACACTATTGTTGGCAGAACAATCATTGTTTCTTTATGTGGATGAACTACGTAATATAGAAGATCGTGAAAAATTATACAAATATTATTTTTAATACTTTTAGAATCTTTAAGGTTTTTGTAATAACGATCCGTCAGTTTTTTTATCCTATGTTCTTTCTGTTCGATAATTTTATATCTATAAATTTCAAATGTTTAGCAATTTTTGCTATTTTTACTTCAATTCAAAATATTCCCTTTTTGAGACATTAAAAGGAAAAAATTTGGAAGTGTACACAAGCACAATTTCTTTACTAAATTCTTCCTGTTGATAAATCTATATAAAAGCATTAAGAGATAGCGATTATCTATAATTGTTGATTAGTTTTTCCTAGTATTGAAGTGTACCCTTAATAAATCATTTGATTGTTTTCACATTTGGTTTATACTTTTCTTTAGATTTATATCCCAATTTTTCGGTTATAAATATTTACAGTGAAAAATAAAAAATTTGAATTTTTAAAAAAAGTGTAAATGATATTTGTTAATTCCTCTAAATAAATATATATCTCAAATCAAATTAAACTTTCTATAATTTAATATTTACCATAACACAAGTGGTACTGGCCATTGCAGGAAGTTAAATCATTAGCAAATTTAACGATTTATCAATATTCTCTAACATTTTACTATTCTAGGCACGAATAATAATAAATTTTTTTTTAAGAATAACACATTTTAAATGATCTTTGACAGATGCAACAAATCAAATAATCCACAGTTCAGAATTTCGTTCCATCACGAACAACTTCCTTCTCCAATGCTACAATGTCGGACTCAAATGACCACTGTCCACAATTTATCCCACGCAAAAGACAAATGGATCAGTTCCGAAACTAATAACGGTGAATGGATTGCGCATGTATAGATTGCTAGCCACTACCTATCTTATCGAAATTCTATCCGAACTCGTATCGAATAAGAAGAACACCTCACAAATAATCTCATAATGGACACGACAGGGCAGAAGAAAAGGACCACGTCTTAAGCAATGGTGCTGAGTGGAAATGTCTGGTTTAGCGGACCTTATCCAATTTTTATCGAGGAGCATCAATCAAAGATACGAATGGTTTCCATGAATGCTGGCTTAGGGAATCTTCAATAAATAAAATAAGAACGGAATAAGATATATGGTAGGAAGGCACGTGTTTTCTTTATTTCGGTGAGTGGGTTACTCTGTTATTTACTTAAGAGTCATCTAATGGATTTTTTTACCAAATTGGGGTAAAACAGTGCAGGAAATGGACAAATATTGAAATATAGAGAGGTTTACTGTATCGCTGCATGTATTTATTTATATCTGTTGTTATATCAGTAACTTTATTAGAAAAGCCTTAGCTCGAGCTAAGAAAAAATTCAGCAGTATTAATATTAATCGAATCAAGGAAGAGTTTTGTTTTGTGAATTTATTTTTGAAATTCACTTAAATAATTATATTTATTATTTTCAGTATTATTTAATTCAAAAAATATTTAAAATTTATTCCAAATAATAATAATTTTAATTGTTAATAAACGATTATTTAAAACAATTTAGATTCATTAACAAGTTGAAATTTGAAGAAAAAAAATAGATATTCTGAAATTCATTAAAAACAAACTACTCTTCAAGTATACATAATAAAATATGCATTCATTTTGAAAAAAATTTAATTTAAATGCATGTATATTGTAAATAGCATCCAAAAAGATAAAACTAAGCTACTCTAAGGAGAAAAAACGATTAAAGATTAAATGTGTATCAATAGTGATGTTAACACAGTAATATATATAATTCCCACATTAAATAATTAAAAATAAGTAAATTTAACACATTTAATTTTTATCTAAATATAAGTAGCAAATTTAATTTTAAAAAAAAACTTCGAATTTTTAAGAAGTGAAGCATAAATTCAGTTTCTTGAGTTGTTTGGCTGCTAATATAAAAAAAAGGAAAAATATCCAGTAGAATAATTTTTACAACAAAAATTAAAAACCCTCTTTGTACTCTAACTTTAAAATGTAGACGAGGAAAAAAAGAGCATCAATCTCCAAACTAAATATTACATAACTACATTATAATTATTAGTTAAAACCAGACACAAATATATGTTATACTCCTTCATAATCCAGTATTGTTTTCCTCGTTATTTAATAGCAATATATTAATTAGACTTAATCACTGTAGCACAGATGAAAAAAGCCGAACTCAAATTCAAACGTTTGCGTATTTTTCATTTATCCATCCAAATACTCATCACAGAAAACAAACCTCCTTGTTTGGTAATCCAACAAAGTGAAACGGTCACTTCAAAACAATCGTAGGACCAATCACATCACTTCACCACAACACATTTGATGTAATCCACTTTAAAAGCATTCCATTAGTTATCGATGCTTGATCATAAAATTCCTCTATTATGCAACTTTCAAGACACTACACAATACTGTAAAATCTTACGAAGAAGAGAGAAAAATACACAACAATGCATCTCGTAACCACACAACTCGTGTCCACCTGAACCTCGCAGAAGTCAGCCGACCTTAGTCAGAGGTATGGCGCCTCACGGGGTTTTTACAGAGCACGTTATCTCTGGCTAAAACGCATTTGCCCGCTTATTAGTCGCCGGCTGTTATGTTTGGAGTATATCGATCAGCTGCTAGCGTCAGCAGCATTGTTGATTCAAAATGGGGTAAAACCCCGGCAGTTTATTTTCACTGTGGCTCTGCAACGCACGTGGTCCCCTAATGGACTGACTGGAAATTTCCTGCAATGGACTACTCTAGCGTGACCTAGGGCCCTTAAATGCGCAAGGATCGAGCCTGCTTGTCGGCACATCCAGTTTAAAACAATGGTGGGAGGAGAGTCTTGTAGAATGGTCCATTTCGGACTCATTTTCAACTGGCAATGAATTTTCAATACTTTTTCCAAGTTCTGTTTCATAAAAACACTTCTTAACACGCTAAAGTCGAATTAAATATTTTCGATGCTCAATTACAGTATCGATTGGTGAAACATTCGTACTCAGTCGATGAAATGTGTTGCTTTCGAGATTCTAAAGAATCAGTATTGTTTTGATGCAACGTGAATGGATTTTACTTTATTTATATTGAATTTCTTAACGATTTACTACAGTGGAAAAGAGGTCAAAAACAAGAGAGAGTGAAAAATATGTCGTTTTTACATCAAAATGTATGCTGAAAATTTGAAATTGCAGATTAAAAGTATTTAAAGTAGTAATAACCTAGTGATATTGAAGAATATTTTATGTCGATTTATCATAATGGCCTGATAATATAATTAATAAAAAAGAATATTAAAAATGTACCTCTGAAAACTAAAATATATTGTGGTCACTGTTGATACTATCGCACTTAGGACAAAAACTGATTTTCAATTTTAAAACGCTGTTCTCGTGCTTTTGTTCCTGAATGCGTAATGATTGTAAAAAAAAACGAATTTATTTGAAATCTCATAGCCTAAGATACATTTTGATACAGAAGCTTCAATGTTTCTTACATTTTTCAGTATCTGCCATATTTCAATATCTATAGTCAGATGAAACAATTTCCTTATTTTTAGAGTTTTATCAACTTTGTGATTGTTCATAAATTATTACCTTAATCGCGCGCGCGTTAATGTTTTCTTGGAGTATTGAAACGCAGCTTTTGAAATTTCAAGAAATAAAAGCACGAGAATTAAGTTAAATTTAAAATTTCGCAACTAAAACTTACGTTGCAATGTGATATAGTTCTCTTTATAAGAGTAAAAAACTACATTATTCACTATGATGTACTTTGAAATAGGGCGTGTTCCATCGTATGCAATAATCGATCAGAGAATGTCATACACCCCATTTTCAAAATGACTTATTTTTCATGAATATGCATGATTTGTATAATTTATTCCAACCCAGGGTATAATCAAGTGGGTTAAAGAATCAACCGGAAACGCCAGCTAATTCGGAATTGGTACGCTCAGGTTTTGATATATTTTCGATTTACGTTATTCATTACGTGAAAATAACGGGATTTTTCGAATCGTATTGAAGTAGTTGAGGGAACTAAACAAAATTTTTCTTATCTAATTTCATACTTGGAAAAATGTAAGCAAATTCCTTTTATAAAATTATCTGGGAAAAAATTATTATTTTTATTATTTCTTCGAATTGATCGGGTGACAGTGGTAACTGAGTGATCATGATCGCGAACTCGTGGCCCACGTGCTAAATCAAAGGTTCGAGTCCTAGTGTCGCTGAAGACCCTCCGCGTAGAGGAGCTGATACACGGTAAATCTGTCGAAGCTCAAAGCCCTCCCGTTGGTGTGGTGAAGGGGCTTGGAGAATGTAGTGCCAGCTCAGGTGTCGTCTTCATCACTGGAACAAGGTTCAAAATTGAGAGATCCATCACCAGTAAGTCCTCGTATTGTTTCAAAGTGTGACGCGAATTAAAATCAAACCATATGATGTTAGATTCATAGTTAATAATTCTTATGTAATAAATGCATTTGAACAAACATCGTTTAAAAGTTAGGAGATGGTCCTTGTTATTTTGATTCACCGGCACAATTAATGAGAATATAACATGAGAACTGATGCTACCTTCTTCAAATCACGCTTTATAAAAACTCTTAAATTTAGTTGAATTTTAAAAAAATAGCAATATATATGGTTTAATATTCTTGTTTATTATATATCTTGTTAAAATTTACAATCGTTAATAAAGTACTTTTTATTCATCCACTGAAGTTCAAATACATTTTTTAAACTAGTAGTGGATGACACTTGATGTTTATACAAGTTTTTAAATATTACTTCATTAATTAAATTTTATTTTTAAATTTTAAATTTAATTTGCGTTATTTCTGACGAAGTTAGATTTATCTACAACAGATGGCGCTAGTAAGCTTTTCTAACGAGTGAGTGATTGCGGTGCTTTATAGCTCAAGAGACGATTTCTAACGAAGTAGGAATTGACTTAAGATAAATTTTTTAATGTTACTTGTTTCTTTTTAGTATATCCTTTTTTTTTATTGTTTTTGTTTAAGAATCTCGATTGAGTTTAAATCAATCCCCATGAGAAAGCAGTAATTCGCATTCACTAGCCAAATACAATATAACTATTATATTTATATGTTTCTTGTTTGATTAGTTCTAATAAAATCCCCCTCAGGAAGCTCACCTTCTTTAGGTGAGTACGGGTGTCACAATCCCGAGGTGCCCTAGTGATCTTTTCCTTTTCCCACGGGGTTTACTGTCTTTGGTAAACACGGGCTTCACGAACCCGGGGTACCCTAGTGATCCTTCTCTATTTTCGACCCTCTTTCTTGTCATTCAATTCATTCTTTCTTTCTCTTCCCGTCTAGACCACAGATATTAAAACAAATGTTTGGCGCAGTATAGCCGAAATCGGCTCTTGCGCCAATAAACCCCAAAATCCCTCACTCACTCATTCTAATAAAATCAGTTCGGCTTAAAATATTACTTCGTAATTCCTCACAACAAATTATTTTTGTTCATTAAATTAAAATCCTTATTTGTGCATTTTTCACGATAGCCGAATGGTATTGGCATCGAGCTTGAGGTCGGCGATGTTTTATTCGAGTCTTGAGTCGTGTTTATAAGTAAGGCCCATCGTATAGAAAGGCTTAAATCTCTCCGGGCTCAAAGATCAGCTCTGGTTCAGGAACAAACTGGTAACGAATTGCTTTGGTTTTTCATTAATAAAATTAGTCAGAATTTTCACAGTTAAATGTTTCCCATGGGGAACTGGTGGTCGCGTTAGGTTAATGGTCAAGGTAACGTGCTCGTGGCTCACGCGTCATTTCGAACCTGAACCACTGCAAATCCGCCGTGTAGAGGGGTTGATGCACGTTAAATTTGTCGAGGCTCAAACGTCCAGCCGTTGGTGTGGTGGGGAAATTAGGAGAGTGGTGCCAATTCAAGTGTCGTCGTCGTCACATGGCCATGGTTCGAAATTATGAAGTCCGTCACCAAAGGCCCTCGTGTAGCTGAATAAGAGAACGTTAATTTCTATTCCCTCACTCATTTACCCTTTTAGAACTGATTTCATTTCAAGTAAAACTTAAATATAAATGAACTTAAAACTAAAATATAAAGTTGTCAAATTAGATGCTCATGATCAAAATCATTTGGTTATTAGCAGTCTTTAAGCTCTACTACGATCATTTGATTTTAAAAAAGGAATCGGGTCTCTAAATAACTGTTATTTGTTGAGAAAGAGTATGAGATAATTTAGTCGTAAGTTCTGTAGCTAGTGATTTGTCGTTTCGAATCGTGAAACGCAATCCTTACTTATCAAGGAATAGAAGTTCAACGAACGAGATACTACACAGACGTCATCCTCGTTACATGATAATGACTCAAAACTATGAGGTTCATCGTGAGTTATCTTAGTGCAGTTTCAATGAGTGTTTATTGATGTCGCTCTGTAAGCAACATTAGGACTATTGGTGACAGACCTCATAATTTTGAACCATGTTCAAGTCACGAAAACGACACCCGAGATGGCGCCACAATCTCCTAACTTCCACAGAGGTTTTTGTCCTCCACCAGAGGACTTTGAGCTACGATAGATTTAACATGCATTAGCCCATGGCACCTTACTATCAGACCTCGACAGGTCTTCAGTGGCATCAGGACTCGACAACGGTACGTGTTCCTAACCATTGACAATTAAGGCTACCGCAGCCACTTCAATAGTTTCAAAACAATATAAAAAATAGCAAGAAGTTAGAAAGATTCTGAAGTTGGTGCGTGAATGAGTAGTTACTACTCTTAATGAAATGCAAAAACTCCAATTACATCCACTAGTGCAATTACCATGGTCATAGCGGGCGATATTCAAATTGAGTGAATCCTGCTTTATTAAACTTAGGAGAGTGTGGTGTCAGCTCAAGTGTCGCGCTCAGTTACAGTTACAGTTATTATTTTTGTGGGATATGGAACGACAAAAGCTATTAACCCAGTGTCGCGCTCTCTTCATTTGATCATAATTCAAAATTAAGAGGTCCGCCATCAATCGTTTCGAATTGCTTTTAAAACGCTGTTAGTTCGTTGATCACAGGCAAAATTCTCCAATCAAATGGGTTCTTCAAGTAAAATACTAGGGACTGAACTCAACTGGATGAAACTGGGAACCGAAATCCACCCGTGGTATAGAGTGACGCGGAAGATAGGGAAGTCAAACCCCAAATGTGTTCATCCTAATTATATGATCGTAACTCAAAATTCTAAGGTTCATCGTGTGTTATTCCACACAATGTAACTTTCATTCAGATTAAAGGTTAGGGTGTTAATGTAATTATTCATACAACTCTTTTTCTGAAAACGATTAATTATAATCATCCTTATCAATGTAAGAGAATCCAATTAAATCGTATTTATTGCAGTGCCGTGGATTTTAAATTGATGAAGCTTGAATGATAATTTAATGGCTTATTTATTCACTAACACATAGGACACTCACAGACACCAAACATTTACAACTTTTACGCATTTTAGGTAAATGCTGAATCTTCCGAATGATTGACTTTTACAGAAAACATTAAAAATATAGGCCGGGATGGCATTCAACACGACTGTCTCTGCCTTAGGCAGGCCTATGCCTAAGACCTTCACACAAAGCTCAATGGTGGAGCTCACAGATCTCCCTCCTCGAGAGACAATCACAGAACTTTTTTTAATCTCCTCACAAAGCTCACTGGTGGAGCTTACCAATTTCTCTCTTTAAAAGACAGTCACAGAATTTCCAAATCACGCTTAGCTTGCTGACGGAGCTCTTTTCCGACTTCTTTCGTCACAATCACCGAATACCCTGGCGTGGCACTCGCGCAGGCGCAGTACCTCGAATCAGTCCACATTGCCACCTAGAGTTTCAGGATGGATCTAGAGTTCGTTACACCATTTGATCTTGTTTTCCTTATTAAGAAATTTACGTGTGAATACTTATTTCTATATTAATATAACATAATTACATTGAAAGGAATTTATCTACTTGGTTTATTTATCCGTTTAAAGAGAATGTTGTTTGTATCTATCTTATTACCAGTCACTTAGAATAAATATTATATCCAAATCGTTTTAAGAGTAATTCCCTTTTGTCATCAATCAGTTATTTATTTTTAAAGCTCTTATTGAGAAAAGCTCAATAAAAATATTGGATTCGCATAAAAGAGAAGCCCTTTTAGGGCTTAGAAAACCCCAATATTGCACCCATAAGCGCATCATTACCAAGAACGTAAACAAGGAAGAAAATACGATTTCAACCAGTTAACTGAAACCGAAAATCCCCGCAAAGCTTCTTTTTTTTCTCTTCGATTTTGGAGACGCTTCCCAAAGTAAAGCTCAAATCATATTAATAGGGGTGAGGGAAAATGCCTCTTGAGAGTTTTGGTGGAGTTTCCGTTGGAAAAATGAGTCACACTTTGCGGGAAAAGCCAGAGGCAAGAGTTCTGGAAGGAGAAAATAAACGCTTATATAAAGTAAAATCAGGTCCTACGACTTCTTTTACCTCTTGCCTTCCCATCTAGAAGAGAGGGCTCATATCCATATTAAATTTCCAATTGTGTTTTGGTTTTTGGCTTAAATTAAATAGCAAGAGTTTAGTGAGGGGTATTAGTAAAGAACCTGGTATTTTATTTTAAACGGTCGTTAAAAGAAGATAAACTTGAGTATTTAAATTTTCTCTACCCACCATACCACACAGCGGGAATTAAATATCTAATATGTATGTATATCTTTTTTGTAAAATCGTGCTGGTCAATGCTTAAAAATCTCATAATACATCATTTGAAAATATTTAACATTATTCATATAATGTT
Organism: Trichonephila clavata; assembly: GCA_019973975.1. Taxonomy (NCBI): domain Eukaryota; kingdom Metazoa; phylum Arthropoda; class Arachnida; order Araneae; family Nephilidae; genus Trichonephila; species Trichonephila clavata. The sequence continues at coordinate 13,171 of BMAO01031826.1, forward strand.
AAATGAATATTGAATACATGAAATTGCCTTTTATTGTATAATATACATATACAAATATATATACATTTACATTCAAAAAACAAACAAAAATTAGAGTGCATGAACTAATCATACTCACGAAAAAAAATTAATTTACAAATTATAATACCTATAAACAATGATCTATTATTGATTAAAACGTTTATTAAAACCATGCACTTTTTCTAATTTTATGTTACAGTTGGTGCTATTATATATATGTGTGTGTAATCATTATAAACATATACTAAATGGCAATAAATTTAATTTAAATCTAAGCAATTAACATAAAGTCAAAGTTAAATGGCAACAGTATTGTATGTATTAGCGAACTCTTAGTCTTAAGAACTGAGACTGCAATTTAAAAAGTTTATTTTCAAATTTCATAATAGAAAAAATATTCAGAAAAAGACCTTTCTTCAGAAAAAAAAATCACATTGCCACAATTAAGAAATTCTATTTCTTCTGTATTCACAGACGAATCTTTTTTATTTCTTCGATTCAAATACCCTGCGTTAAACCCTTTATTTTATGTTTAAATAATAATAAATTATTTGATTAAAAATTTTTCAATTGTTCTAAGTTTTAAATCTCAAGGAATAATTTAAATATATAAAAAGAGAAAAATTTAATAAAACTCAAAAAATTGCGAATACATTTCTAAAAAAATTTTTTTATAGTACTATTTATCACACATGAGTCGAACTTGTTCTGTATAAGATTCAGCAAAAATTAGAAATTTTGACATTTTGAATTTCCTGATCCTTTGAAACAGATTGTCGTATACTTTATCCAAGTCTGCACCTCAGTGAATTGTATGCCATGGTCTCGCGCCCCTTTTAAAATGAGAAAGTTTTGCTGAAATACTATTATTTATTATATATATAATTCGAAAGAATATTTGTGTGATTTGAATTTAATTTACTTCTATCAGCATATGATATTTACATTAAAGAATTTTTTTTGTCTATTTAAACATATTTAAAGTTTTTTGTATTCCATTCCTTAACGTTAACCTTTAAAATTCGGTGGCACATATGATGAACCGCAATTTTTGTTTTCCTATTTACGTTAGTTTCATTACAAGTGCTGTGCCAAGAGATTCATTGTCATAGACGTCCCTTTCCTGAGAAAAAAAAAGGTAGACTAATATAGCAGGCGGGAAAAGGTACCACCGAGTTTTAAAGATTAAATAAAGAAAGCATTAAGAAGAAAAAGGAAAATAGTATTTTTTCTTTCTTTTTTTAGGAAATCCTTGTTATATAAGGGACTCATTTTCAGCACAGTTAGGAAATATTATAAAGCATTTGCAACGCCTGTTCTGTCAAAAAGGCCTCAAAATTTTTCTTTTATAACGATTCGTTTGAGTTTCTTTATCATATCAATAAAAATAAAACTTAATGTTATGTAATTTAATTTTTTTCTTGAAATTTTCGAAACATATTTAACGATATATCCACATTTGGATAAATTAATTTTCTTTTGGATCACCCGCGCATGAGATATTTGAATTTTCGGAAAACAAAGTAACACGCAAAATTTCACATCTAATAAATAAAAATTATCAAAAAAGTATTTCAAGTTGTCATTTCCGCTGCAGTAAAACATAAATGCATATATAATTCATTATATGGTAGATATAAAATCATTATCGCTCGGCGTATTTCTTTATATATATATATATATAGCAGTAAATAATTAAAAGAAGACTAATAAATCCCAAGAATCTTAAGATCAGACCGGAAATATATATATATATATATATATATATATAATTCCGTTGCTTAAAGCAATATACAAGTATCTCTTTGATTATCTCTTCACTGTCTTTGGTTTAATTTTTGTACTAACGATGTTAACCCCTTAACTGGTTTGCCCGTACGGTGTACGGGTATTGATATTTTTTTTTCTGTTACCTTTGATTTTCATATATTTTTAATTCGTAAAGTGGGATTACTAGTGTTAGTGTTTTTAAGAGACGCAGTTTTACACCAGGGGTTGGTAACCTATGGAATGGGCACGCGGTACATTTTCATTGGCACTCTGTACAATTATACAAGTCTGTTAATTATTGTATGTATGGAAGTTGATAAATTGTAATGGACCTTATTTGAAAAACATCTTCAAAATTTTCTTACATTTACGGAATTACGAAAAAAAAATCTGAGAGATAACTCCAAAAATAGATTTACAGCTATTTTGCAAATTATTGAATGTCAGAGATTTATTGTTTAAAGATAGAAAATTGTTAGTACTCTGCTGTTCGCTTTTGGTTCTACATATCTAAGTAAAACCCTTTTCTTATATGAGAAATATTTCGAGTCCACAAAGAAATTATTTATAACAACTGAATGCTCAGAATCGTTTCAAATTGAATGTGCACATTACACATTTGTGGTATGAAAATAAAGCTGTGGTAGGCTCGCGTTAAAAATTTTTATTTAACCATAATGAAGGGAAATACTTATATTTTATGTTGTCTATTTCTTATTTTAAATAAATATATTTAAAAATACTTAAAAGACGTAAATTTTATTTTTTAAATTTTTGTTGAAGAAATAAATATTTTTATGCTGTTTATTTTTAGGTTATGAAATACCATTATATGATGCAAAATTAGAAAATAAGACTGTAAACCTATATTATTGTCCTCCATTCTCTAACTCTGCATGCATTATTCTGCGAATCGAATTGATTCAAAAATGCCCCTTACTCTGAATCATTTTGGTAGATTGGTTTGGCATACCATAGCTAAAAGGTTGCCGACCCCTGTTCTACATGGTACTGAAATACTTCTCAACCGGGATTTTCTTTGGGTTAAGGCGGGAATTTTTCATCCAAGGCAGGAATTTAGATTCTTTGAAAATATTCGATAAGGAACAGATTGGCAAGGCATTGTTCAAATTTGTTGCTTGAGAAGAAATAGAAATGGAAAGACAATAAAAAAAGCAATATTATCTCTGTCCCCATTTGCAATGTAACACTTAGTATTGCACCATGCTTCAAACTATGTGTATGTGCATATATATATATATATATATATATATATATATATATATATATATATATATATATATATATATATATATATATGCACACTTACAAAATCCTCAACCGTTTGAAAAAGCGGTATGCACGTGAAATTTTTTTTAAAATATGAGAGAAATTCTCTTAAGATATATTCTTCATAGCATCCAAAGTGTAATAAAAGGCAAACATTTAAAGGTTTGAAGGTTCCACAATTAAAATAAAAAATAGTGTGAGTATTATATTTAGTATGATGCCGTTAAGTATTATGCTTAGTTATATGCAATAAAAAAAAGTGCCTTTTTTAAAACATTTCAAAAAAAAAATTGACCACTTAAATTTTAAAACAAGGGTTTTAGTCTCGTTTTTTTAATATTCCATTATAAAGAACATGGTTTATTTCCCATGTGAATATTTTGTCTAATATGTGTGTACTCTCTCTCTCTCTCTCTCTCTCTTCCTTTTTAAAATGTATACATATACACATATGATAGAATTAAATAAGAAAATTTAGTTACACCGAAAAACACACGAACCTGGCTGTGTAGGGGGGGGGCATTGGACTCTGCAACTGAGCCTCAACGTACTCTGTGGTGTTGATATGTGGAATTTTACTTGTTCGTAGTACAATTATGAAGTCGTTCAATGCTACAGATAAAAAAATTAACTTTCTCGTTATTTAGAGCGAAAT